>WEIS01085524.1:0-10190 GCA_013389965.1 Todus mexicanus
AGGTCCCTTGCCATCTCAGATGCTCTGATTTCAAACATGGGTGGATCTTAGGCTCTAAAGTAACTCCCTCACTTGGAAGTGGAATGTGGGCTCTGGTTGCAGTGATAGCTTTGGAAAAGTCTGTCCTATGCTTAATGGCTTAGGAAATGGGTCTTTCAGGAGATGAAAGAACAAAGCAGTAGCTGAAATCAGCCCTTGGCTTGACCGCATATGATCTAAAACACTTTCATTTGGCTTTTCACTCTTTTCCAATATGGAGAGGTAGAAAAGTAGAGTATCGGCCGATGTTGCAAGCCCAGGAGAGCAAGAAGCCAAAGTGTGCGTTTGCTAACCCAAAGTTATTTGAGCAGAGGTTCTGCAGTACAGAGTGGGGTAGGTTGAAGAGGTATGTCTGGCAGAGGTGTCAGGAGAAACCCATTATAAGCACATGGGAAAATTACTAATAATATGTGAGTAGGTAGTGCAAAAGCTTTAGCAGATGTAGTAGCAGCATGCGTTGCTGGCCCTGTGTGCCCTTGGAAAACTGCGAAACACTTCTCCATTGATTCAGCTTCTCTAGTAGGCAGATGATGAAATGTCACTGTTCTTCAAGAACACCACGCACAGCCATTGTAATGGCTGCTCTGGAGAGATTTGCAGCCTTCAGAGGCTACTGCAACACAGATATGGAAAGATTATCTTTGTATCTCCTCTTTTGTGTCTGCTGACAGGGAGTTGCATCTCATTGGCTACACAAGAGAGATTTATGGTCTTTATTCTTCAAGAGTGTAAGATGTAGCCTATCTGCCTCACGTCGTCAATATTAAGCAGGTGTTTGGAGATGCAATTTGAGCTGTGACTGACCAGTCTTCACCAGTCAGAGATTGCTTGCATGAAAACGAAGAGATGTGACAGCACTTTCAGAAGTCACAAGAGTTTGATTTGGAAGGCTTTCACCCGCTTTAGCTGGGGGATTAGAAGAAGGCATTTGAAACAGCTCATAACTGTGTTATTAGTTGAGGTTGATGCTATGCCTATAACTGCTGTAGATTACAAGATTTAATTTTGCGGTGGACTTGAGAAGGCACCTCTGTCTTCCTTTGGTTATTTGTACAATTTAGAAGCCTTCTCAATGATTGGAGGAGTTCAGTCATGGGTCTTGGGTGGAAAAGAAGGGAAATAGTGGAGGCCAAAAATGAGGTGTGATTTTTCCGCAAACATTTTTTCATAAGCGTGGTTAAAGGGCAATGCCAGGAAGCAATAAGAGAAAAGCAGGCACTGAAGGGATATAGGAATTAGAAGGGGATCCTGTCTTGCTGTGGACGAGTTGTTCAGCAAAATCAGACTGGTTATTGGAAGAAAATATTTCAAAACTTAGACTTGCAGAGGCAGGCGTGAAGACTTTTTAAAAATCTTATTTGGGGGTATTTTTACTTTCTCCTCAGCAGTTAGTTCTTTCCACTGAACAGTACTCTTAGATTAAGGGTGCTGATGTCATCAGTGTAATAATAATCAGCTCCTGGGAGTAAGAGCTGCAGGGGGACATGCTGGATAATCACTTAACTAAACTCTAGCCTAAGAAAATAAAACCTGAAAAGACCACAGCCCTGAACAAGTTGAAAGGTGCTGAATTCTAGTCCAGTATATGTAAAATCACAATACCTAAACACAAATAGAAAGAGGACAAGTAGAAATAGGGAGTGGATTGATCAAGCTATGACAAGGGCTAATAAACAGAAGAGGGTGGCATGGGTCATTGAAAAAAACAAATGAGAGAAGAATATGGCTGGAGTAACAAAGTATTGGGTTTTTTCCAAATGTCTGGGACATTTGGAGTCCCAGATGGAGTGAGAGTCTGGATCTTGATGAGAATGCGGACAAGATGGATTAATAGAGACAAACGTTTATTAAAATGAACAAATATCTGCTTCCCCAAATTGCTGCACCAGCAAGAGAGCCAAGAACCTGGTTTAGAGTGAAGTAAGGACACCAGGAGCTGCTTTCTGCACATGGCCCTGTGCGCTCAGGGAGCAGAAGGAACTTCCAATCCGTTGATAGGGTAAGAAAGTGTAGCACAGTTTGGCCTATATGTTTCCCCGAAAAACATAACTCACCTGAACTGCAGATAAATTGCTTTTGGCTGCAGATACAGAGCCTAGATTTCCACCCTTCCTCATTAACTCGGGAGCAGCTCAGGTAAACTTGCATTCACTGGTGTGAAGAGACTGTGTTGTGTTCTGCCTCAAACTCATCTTCTCAGAAGGCAGGTGTGTTGGGGCTTTTTTTCACCAGTATAAACAGCTTGAGGAAATAAGGTTTCTTACAACCCACAGAAGCCATTAGAGAGACCTCAAGTGAATCAAGCCAGGTAATCAAACTAATAGTGAGCCATCAGAAGGATGAATCACTATTATTTTATTGTGTGGCAGCTAGAGTCCTCCACCCCCTTGTGCTTGGCACTGTACAAAGCACATAATAGAGGATGTTCTTTGCCCTGAATTCTTGCTGTCTAATGAGAGTTTGGGCTGCTACAACTCATAAAAGTGGGAGCAGGGCTGAATTTTACTAGATGAGATTGGTAAGTGCACATTCACTTTTGGAATTACTTTGCTGTTTGCAGGTCTGCAGAAGGTTGTGGTAATTGCTTGCATGGCCAAGCTGTTGTGTGTGGTCTTTTGACAAGCATGGCACAAGAGCTTCCATTCACACTTCAGCGTATTGGAGCCAAAATTCTTTTTGACGTGATCTACTTGCCCTATTGTGTGTTCCCGTGGAATCTAATTATCCTGCCCATGCTGGTGACTTAATTTCTTCTCCTTCATTCTTAAAGGCTGACAAAATTTTAGTACCGACATGAAGTATCTAAGGTTTATGATGGTTGTGACCTGGTGTTTCACAAAGAGAATGATACAGATAATGAATCACGAGGCTGCAGGTTAATACCACTGAGATGACCACAGTGCAACCACATGTTCTACTTACCTTACATATGGAGCCACAAATCTGTATTTGGATTATTATACATGCTCTTCCTAAAAAAAATCCTAGTAAAACCAAATCATCCCAAACAGGGCTTGATGGTACTTGTTAGCTAGGCTTTTCCTAACTTCTTTTCAATCGTGCTGAACATGCTCAAATGGTCAGTGATCTCTTCCAGCTTTTAAAACTAAAAATTAATTAGCTGTCTGTTTCAGGGACAGGTAGTGATTCCAATTCAGGATGTTTCTTCTTCCTTGCTGCTCTGATCATGCACACCTCCAAAGCTGCTGATAGTATTTTGTGTAGCTCTGTTTCATGTAGGGTGTCATGTCAACAAGTTTCTGTTCTGCATTTCTGGTAAGGACACGTTTTCTGTGTATCTCCATCTGTCCTTCCTGCTGTTGGCTCTTGCAGTGTCCTTCCATTCTGTTCTCATTTCTTCCTTCCCACACAACCTCCGTTCTCCCAAGTTCACAACATGATTTCAACCTAAAGCCTAGCCCAGAGCTCATGTCCAAGAGGATATCTGCAGGATCTTTGGATGCAGTTTGCAACCATGGGAAGTTGCAGTGACCATGGTCCAGGTTGACAGAGTAAAGCTTTCCACTCAGTATTTCCCCTGAGGAGCCAGCAGAGCTTGAGAAGCAGCTTCATGGTTACCATGGGAAGACTGTCTCTGACATGGTTATAGCCCTAAAGGGTGGTGAAGGTGTAGACGCAACATCAAGAGTGCTTCCTGCAGCATATTCAGATGCCAAACAGGGTTCTTTCCCGGCCAATCCAGGAAATTTAATGAGCAGTCGTAACCTTGCCCACCCTTCCCTTTTTGTTTCCACTGCTTACACAATTCAGATTTAAATAGGCACAGAGCGCCTCTTAGAAACTTGTTAAAAACAGAATTCCTCTTGCAATTCATTTTTTACTTCCCACCGTGAGCTCCAGAGTGCCTGTGCAGACACCTGTGTGCTGCTCCCTGCCTCTGCCACAATCTGTAAGACCACAGCCTCTGCTCTGCATTGGCAGCCTTGCGTGAGCTTGGCATGCTCTGTGCCTAACACTTGGTAGCATTTATTAGTGTTCTCTTTGTGATCGGCCTGTGTGAGAGCCCAGCACAGAGGAAGGTAGCCACCTACTTACGTTGATAACTCTCTGGTAGCAGGCTTTCTCACCGTGTCGTCCCAGCTCTTCGCAGCCAGTTGCACCATATTTAGGTCAAATTTGAACCTCAGCCAAGCTGACAGTCAAAGTTCTCCTCAATATAGCCTCCAACAGCAGGAGGCTCCCGATGGTGTTGTCATTCTCGTGCTTACTGCTCAGGTTTTTATTTTTTGTCCTAACACATGGGATATGCTAAACATAAGACAAGGGAATGGGTGGTTCTTAGATATGCGTCATGAAATATGATATACATTGAGTGCTACAGATTTTAATTTTTCTTTACCTTTGATTTTCTTAGCAGTGATTGCTACAATTAAGCTGTGTCATGATTTCTAGTCCACTGTCCTCTTTCAAACTGCTTGTGAATTCCTGAAACTTCTATCTGAAGTACTCCAGGCTTTCTCTCTGCTTTACTGCAGTCAAAATCAACTGATTTTTTTTTTCACTTTTCTTTGGGAAGTCATTGAAGAGGGGAAAAATAATGGTCCTTCAAAAGCAAATCAGGCAAATTATAAAGTTTGTTAGCTGTGCAGACAAAGCGGCTTCGTTCTGGAAACTGAAACACAGCAAGGAAACAACCTTTGGACAGACGTCGTGTTCCATCGCTACTGGCTTTGGCTTCATTAGTCTCCCTAGCAAATGGTGAACATGTGGAGTTGCTGTTTGTTTTGAAGAAGATAAAAGGAAGGATTTACTCTTCTTTTGTAGACAGGTGAATATAGACACTATAGGAAAACGTTGCACAGTAGTCAAGAGCATCATTAAGGATTGCATAGGTTAAACTTAATCTTCAGTGGTTGTTTCCGTATGTCTGTGAGCTCCCTATGCTGTAGCTCTACACAGTATTAATTCCTGTGTTGAGAGGGGTGTAGAAATTAGCCCTCGGTCCTGAAGCTGGCACTGACATTGTTCATGTAGCTGCATCTCAGTCCTCAGCTACCTGGAGCTGAGTATGGAGAGGGGCAGGGACATGGCTGGTTCCCTCGGAAGCTGAGGCTGGCTTGCAGCAGCTTGAGTCTCCTACAGGGGCATCCTAGTAACAGTCAGCAGCCTCTAATCCTGTCCTAGAGGGAGACAGACAGGACTGCCGGGTTTTGGGCAGAACACCTTTACACCAGCAGAGTCCTTCCCGTGGAGAGATCTCCTGCAGCCTGTGTGGTATTGCTGGAGCGGAAGGACACAAAGGCAGCCTGATAGCTCTGAGGATCTGGCTTCCAGATTTCAGTGGGTGTCAGGGAAGTCTGGGGGTCAAAGGCCCAGACTCAAGCATGCCTATTTGTTCTTCCTCTCTCTGGTATCAGACTCCCATCTCCTTCCCACTTCCACAACAACTCCTGAATGTTTGGAGAATCAGCTTCGTGTTGGCTGCCTGGCTCTCCACCACGAGGGCATGGGAGATAAGGTCATGTGGGAAAATGGGTCCAGAGGAGCCAAGAGGAATGTGGAATTTGGGCAGCAGCCAAATTAGGATTACTTTTATATGGCCATCTGCACCTGTGTTTGTGGAGGCGGGGATATCTGAGGCTGTTGAACTGACTCAGCAGTTGCACACACAAAGGCTGGCAAGGTTTCTTCCCTCTTCTGTCTGATCAGTGTCTCTGCCAACACCCTATCATCCCCATCCAGGTGCAAGTAATCTCTATTAAGAAATCAGAAAAACTCATCCCAGGAGATGATGTGAGACTGATAGCAGAGGAACAACTGCTGAGGTATTCCTTCCAGAAAATACTGGCTATTTGTGAAAAACACACCTGTCCTTAAAGCTCCGTGTCCTGGAACTGGGATCTGGAGGGGGAATGGCAGATGCCGTTTTCTGAGAGCCCCATCCTGCTTTCAACACTGGCCCATGAAAGGACTGGCCCATGCTGACTTGTCTGTACTGTGGCCATCTCAGAAGGTGTTCCCTGTGGCTCAGTTGAGGCTTGGGTCTGTAATGCAAACAGAAATGGAAAAAGTTGGGGGTTTTTATGCACCATTAGAAGTGTGCCTGGACCTCTGAAGACAAGAAGGCTGGATACATGTTCCAAGCAGTCCGTGCTCTTAAAATGAACAAGAAAAATAATGCTTGGATGAATGTAGAAGAAAATGGGATATGGGCAAAATCAAAACAAGAAAAATGCAGTTTGTTTTTTATGAAGATAGGGTTTATGTGGAAAAATGTTTGTAGTTAAGTTTGCCTAGCAATTTCCATTACTTCTGACTTCATCACCATAAAAAGTATAGCCTGAAATTTTCCATGTGAGGACTTACCTTCCTACCTAAATTTCTCAGGAGGGAACTTATGAAACCACAGATCAGTGGTGTATAAAAACTGGATCAGCAGAAACCTTATCTTTCAACATCAGTATTGCAACACCTTTGTCTTTATAACAAGGGACTGAATTTTGTCAAAGAGACAGTGTTGTGTAGGGGTATGTCTTTTGCTGGTCTTGTCATTTTCAGTCTACTGAGGTTGGGCTAACCTGCAAGTTCCTGAAGTCCTTGACTGCCCCAGACTCTAGGCAGGCTTATTAGAAGTTGGAAACTGGTTCCATTTGTCCTGCAGAGGTAACACTACTCCAGCCTCGTAGTGACGACCAAGTTGCACATGCAGCCTGTCCTCACAAGGACTGAGCGTGTTTCTGCCTGGAGCGGGAAGGGCAACCCCCATGACTTTTAATGACATTGCTCTCCAAATTGCTGGGGATTTCTGTAGTTGTACAGGAACTGCAAGTAGTGAATGTGTCTGTACAGGCATGCCTTTCAGTGATTTAGCTCAAGATCTTGTATTACGCAACATGGATTTGTTGTCTTTTCACCTTTGCAAGGTGATCAGTGATATTCTTGAGTTAATAGTCTATTTTCTCTCCCCTTTTATCTCCACAATCGTACTTTTCTAAAAGCGATGTGCAAGTTCATTGCAACATGCAGATTCAAATAATGCATGCATGGGCAGTCAGGTTTGTTGCCTATGACAAATGTAATAGCAACATTCAAACTATTGGCTTAACAGATTTCCTTGTAAACCTTGTGCAAGAGATACCTCGTCCCAGACAGGACTCAAATCATTTCATGCCTTTGTGACACTGAGACATTCTAGAGTGTTCGTGCCACATTCCTTGGGAAAGCCAGGCTTAAGCATGGGACCCAAAATCTAAGACTTCTAGAGGTGGACATGTGGCAATCTGTGGCTTTCGAGTTGCTGCAAACCTAGCTCTTCTGTCTCCTTACCTTTTCCTCGGTGGTGCCCCGTGAGTGCTAGGGACAGGAAAGCAAAAACAACATGGAAGTGGGTGGATGGGGATGCAACACAGAGAGATTGTTAAAGGATGGATCTGGAGTCCCATGTGAGTTGTTGGGGGAGATTAACGCTGGCCAGGGAATCTGCAGACATGACAAGGAAGAAAGGGCAGCAGAGCGGGAAATCTGTGATAGAGACAAAACAGACATGAGGATTGAAGCTTGTGAACAGAGTAGCAACAAGGTAAAAGGCAGAAGGGATCAGACTTAGGGTTTCTGGGCCTGCGGGTATTCCTGTGAATCCCAGGATTCAACATTTCATGACTCAGCATTAGCAAATAGCTGTGAATCACGGCAGTAAAGTGTGCATCTTCAGCTTTTCCTAGTAACTGGCCTTCTTTACACTTAAAATAAAGGCTGTGCTTTAGATAGCATGTGCACAGCTGATACAGGGATTTCTAGCCCCCTATGTGCCAACAGTGAGAAACTGAGAGAGAGCTTTTGTGCCTTCAGGGCACAGTGGACTAATAGGAGTTTGTTCAGTTGAAATAAAATCACGAACTCAATTTGCTTCTAGGCAGCTTCAGCAAGAGGGTCACTCTGAACTCAGGCTGGCACTCCAAGCTGCTGGTGGCATTTCTCTTCAGATCAAGCTGCACTGCATTCTTTAAAAGCTGTAATTGTTTTCTCATTCCCTGGTCAGCTTTTGGGAGATAGCACAAGACTTTCAAGCTTCTCCCCCCACAGCCCTTCCAAAAATAAATTACATAGTGATTGAGATGAATGTAGGCGGCGATATTGCCTGCGCCTTGTGGTTTGCAACATGGGAAGATTTTCCATATATATGGAACAGGCATCGCTACTTCCTATTCCCTTCTCTGCATTACAAGCAACTAAGAAGGTAAATCAGGGACAGGCAGAAATTCAGAGAGCTGTAACTAGCTCCCTAATGGCTCTGCTGTCCTTTGTGTGGACACCAACCTGACACAGAAGCCAGTGAGCCATGTATTGCTCTCGCACTCTAGCTCTCTTCATTAAGAGGTACTTGAAATAGTGCTCATAAACATACTTCTCTGGCCCCCACATTACCGACTTCATGTTATCTGCCATGGGAATTCCACCATCTCCAGTGAGGTAGTTGTGTTACCCGGAGATGAACTGCCAGAGAGAAAATATCCGAGTAAACAAACATATGCTTAGTGACCTAATTAAGCAGAATGTTTATATTCCATTCAAGTATGAGACCATTTCAGTTTGTTTCCTGCTCTGCATCTTAATTTTGCTGTCAGAAGTATAAACAAGTGGCTGTGGAGTTTTTATCTCTCAGCAAGTGACCCATCAGATGTTGAAAATGCAGCTAAGATGTGAGGTGTCAAGGAGCATCAGCAAACCTTGCACTTCAGAGAAGAGCGCAAATGAGAATTATTCCACTGGTGTCCTCTTAGCTCTCCATGTTACTTTCCCACATCATCTAGAAACTCTGTTAAGCAGCCTTTACGCTTAGGAAAAGTGAAGTGCTTTTAATGGAGTTCATTAGTCAGTTCATTGCAATGTATAATAAAATAGTCACAATATAATGCTTTATCATAATTTGTTGGGCGATATCAGAACAATGGGGCATAATGTTAATAGCAAAGGAAAACTGTTTATAGAGCAAAATTGTTTGAGGGCAGTTCCTGCCAGGATACATGGTTGTCTGCCAAATTCAACATGATCTCAGAAAAAGGGCTCTTCACATCTCTGCCAGTGGGTGTGCAGAAGTGTGGGCATAAATAGGCACGCACAGCAGGTCTGTGCACCGCTTAAGTCAGGCTTGTATGTTGATGAACTTGAATTCTTCCAAAAGCAAAATTCAAAAGTGAAGACAGAAGAGCGTTCTGAAATTGATGGGCAAAGGCAGAATTTGCCAGTTAGGAGGACAAAGATGGAGAAGTTTGATGCAGTGGGTGTATAATTAGTGCGATCTGACAAAAAAGATGCATTTGCAGGATGTTGTGTCAGTTCTTTTTCTAGGCAACATGTTGGTTACATGCAGCAACAAAGTGTAGTAAAATGGCATCTATTTATACATAAGTGGTTAGGGAAGCACACAGCTTTCAGAAAAGAACATGCATTTGAGCTAATACTGTTGTTGTGGGCCTGCCACTAAAAATGATCTGCTGTTTGAACTGCCCCTCAGCTGGAATAGTCCTGCAGCAGTGGCACAGACCATAAGACTTCACTGAATACATTCCCATAAGGTCTGAAGCCTGTTAAATCAGCACTAGAAAATTCTATCAGTTATGAATTTCAGCCATAAATCAGTGATGGAGACAGAGAGGGTATGTATATATATATATACCTGTGCAAAAATTGATAGATACGAAACAAAGATTTCTTTATTTTGTCTATTGGTTTTGCTATAAATCACTTAAACAGGATAGTAGGAAAGCATGTCCTGTACTGTAAATACAGAGGAATGTATTTGCAATCACCATTAAAAAAGTACCCTTTCATTGAAATAAATCATCTTTGCGAGTTCCATCAGTTAACCAGTTAAACAGGCACAGAGCCCTGTGAGTGGTTAATCATAGAATCATACAGTGTTAAGGTTTGGAAGGGACCTCAAGAGATCATCCAGTCCAACCCCCCTGCCAAAGGAGGATCACATAGGGCAGGCCACACAGGAGTGCATCCAGGCAGGTTTTGAAAGTCTCCAGAGAAGAAGACTCCACAACCTCTCTGGGCAACTTGTTCCAGTGCTCTTGTCACTCTCACAGTGAAGCAGTTCCTCCTCATGTTGAGGTGGAACTTCCTATGTTCAAGCTTACATCCATTATTCCTTGTCCTATTGCTGGACACCACAGAAAAGAGAC
>WEIS01085524.1:10561-31836 GCA_013389965.1 Todus mexicanus
CCTCTTGGCCACAGGGGCACATTGCTGTTGCATAGATGATTTACTGTCCACTAGGACTCCAAGGTCTTTCTCCGGTGCCTGGTGTTCTTTCTCCCCAGATGCAGGACTCTACACATGTCCTTGTTTAAACATCGGTTTGAAATATGTAGTATGCTCATTTATATTAATAGAAATGTAGTAGCCTTTTAATAATACACAAAATTTTTGTAGATTTTTTTTGTGTTTGTATACATATTTACACATTTATAGTTTAGTAAATAAACAAGGAATGCAATCACCCCTCGTGTTCAGCCCGTATTTCCAGCCTTTCAGTCTGAGTCGGATCATCTGAGCCAAATGTGAGGAAGACTTTTCCTCTCAGCCCCTGCTGCTTACACAGAAGAAAGCTCCAGGGATGGGGGGGCGGTCTTTTAAATTAATTCTTCAGGCTGCTCCCAGCCTAGATCTTTTCTCTTTTGATGTCCTCAGATGCTCCCAAGGACTTTGGGGGTTGTTTGAGCTCAGCTCAGAGTCGCCCGCCAGTCCCATTGGGTGCCATTTCCTCTTCAAAGAGCTATTCTGCAGCTGCTCCCTTCTGCGCAGGGAGCGGAAGCCTTTGAAATTGCTGCAGCTTCGCTGCACAGTCTGTTGAAACAGCTCGCATCAAAAAGAAGAGGAGGAGAAGCGCTTGTATCTGTTTAAATTAATTATAGAGGCTCCGGCAGAAATGAGAAGGCAAACAGAGAGAGGAGACCTGATTTGTGGGGTACTTCTTAGAAAATCGATTGCTAATCTGTGCATTGACTTTCTGCTCCCTGCACAGAACGAAGCAGCTGTGCCAAAAATTCTTTTAACAGGAAATGTTGTCCGATGGGACAGTCAGACAACGCACGAGCAGCTCGATAGCTGCAGTGCTGCTGGGGAGCATCACTGGGAGATTAAATCTTCAACTGCTTTAGAAATGGGAAGGTCCAAACCTGTAAACAACATGAGGAATTCACTTTAAAAACTACTCCTGAGGCATCATAGCTTTAACTTCAGGCTAGGCAGTCTCTGAAGCTCCCCTGACCTACCTGAGGGGTCTTGTTTGGCCCTGCAGCAGCCCAGAAGGTTAGCACCGTAGAATTTCCCCTTCCTTCCCAGGGTATGCCTTCTACTAGATGGGAGGTGCCACATGAAGCAGTGGTCGTGCTCATCAGTGCTTACAGATGGGCTATGGGGAAGAGCATATCTTCTGAGGTGAGCATGAGCTCCTCAGCGCCATGATGGAGACTGGGAATTGTCCTGGAACATAGAATCTTAGAATTGTCAAGTTTGGAAGGGACCTCAAAGATCGTCTAGTTCCAACCCCCTGCCATGGGCAGGGACACCTCCCACTAGATCAGGTTGCTCAGAGCCCCACCCAGCCTGGCCTTAAAAACTTCCAGGGATGGGGTTCCACCACTCCCCTGGGCAGCCTGTTCCAGTGTCTCATCACATGCTGAAAAACAGAGGGATTAAAACAGGTTGGGGTTTTTTTGGCCTTCAAATCAGTTGCATTGCTTCCAAGCGTGATGGAAGGAAAATGAAATCTTTTCCTACCTGAAGCACTGCCCAGACTGACAGAATGTTAAACTGTTCTGATTAGGGTGGCTGGAGAAGGCCCTAAATACAGCAGAATATTTGCAGCATCCTAACATCCCTGTAAGGCTGAAACTAACAGTATACATGCAGTTCCGTATGTCAACTGAGAAAAGGATTATGCAGCATCCACCTTGAGAGGAGTTTGAGCTACGATGTCCTTGACTGTGGTGCCAGCATCCTTCATATGAAGTCACCAGAAGCAAAAAGCTTAGGTTCAAATGTTATGCTAAAAAGTGGGTTCACCCATAGCTATAAGATTTATCAGAGGTTTTGTCTGAAAGGAACTGACTTACAGGAAGGTGCCTGGTCTGCATGTCTGATTAGAGGAAAGAGGCAATCCTCCTCCTTTTTTTATTGCTTTGGTGTGTCTTCATCTGTGTATGCAGAGTGTACCATGGATATCAGCTTACAAATAGCAGTGCTAGTGCTTTTTTACATTTGTTTTCAGTAATACAGGCAGACATTGAAAAGAAATGGGTTTGGGTGCTTCACATATTCCTTAGACATGGTTCAAATCTGCTGTTGTTTTGGTTTAAGGTGCTCTGGGCATATGGTGACAGCAGAAACTGATCTCAAGTGTCAGATGCAGGACGGATCTTGTGGAATGAACTCTTAGCTGGTATCTCCTCATCCACTGGTTGACACTTGAAAGGATGAAACAGTCTTTTAGCCATAGGGTCTCCAGTTCCTTTGTCCCAGCTTTGAGGCTTGAGCTGCTGCTGGTTTTAGAGTCATAGCAGAGTTGGAGATGAGTAAATGCTGGAATAATGCTGTCTTGACATCTGAGGATCAGGAGAGGATCAGTGAACCCCGAAGATGTATACACCACTTCACAAAGAGGGACTCTGTGTATTAGGGTCCTAATAAGTAGCTGATATTTAGAAAGCCAAAGAGGAGTTCTGAGCTCATCTTACTAGAAGGAGGCAGTATTCAAGATGCTGGGCTCGGATGCTTCTGGAGTTGTTGGCCATGGATCAATGCTCTTTCCAGAAGAAAAGACATTTTTCAGATTTGCATTGCAGAGATCTTCTCCCATGTGTTTGCTGAGCTGGGAGGAACAGGTTAGTTTTGGAGCAATAATGGAAGTGTCTTTTCTTCTAATTTACCAGTCTTAATAGCATATTCTGTCTGAAGTGTTTTTCTCTGCCTGGTACATTTGGTTGCACTAAAGCAGAGTGAATTTATAATCCTTTACTTTTGGAGGGGGTGGCGGGAAGACGGATGACTACAGTACCTCTTATAGAATATTTTTATAAAAGAAGTGTGAATTACCTCCTAGCCTCTCATGCTGTTGAAAAATTTATTTGAATGACATTTTCAAGGTGTTGTTTCTAAGACATTCAGCAATTGCCATTCATCCATGAATGGTTAGTGAGATGAATAACAAAAAGTGGTTTAGAATTCATAGGAGGAAGTGTTAAAAAATAACATTTGGCAAAAAGCACTTGTTATGCTAAATTGTCTTGTATATCTAAACCACACCAAGGTTATCTAAGTGGTTTTAGGTAATCCAGTCATTGTGCAAAAGATGATTTGAAACATGGAAGTGGCAACACCATTTCCATTCGTATGCGGACTGTAAGAGTTACCTGATTATGTCAAATGCAATACGGTATTTTGGCAACACAGCTTTGAGAGACTTAAAACAAGCCCTCCTTGCTGGCCATTCTATAGGCAGGCAAAACATAGCAACATTGCCTCTGATTAACTCATCCTTTCAGCAAGCGAACATCAGAATTCAAACGTGACAGAGAGAGAAGGGAAAAGAGAGTGAATCTTAGAGAACTTCACCTTGGAGAGGAATCCCTGAGAACAATTGACCGGCCAGAAGACACTGGGTGGTTGCATGGAGGTTTTAACAAAAACTTAGAGCAGATTTCTTTCTGAAAATATTACAAAAAGATGGTGTGCCTCAAGAAACCAAAATGCTTCATCAGGATCTTAAAATGATCCGTGTAGCTCTCATGCTTATAGTGAAAACAACAACATATGTTGTTTTGCAGGTGCATGACATTTTAAGGTAGCTAATATCTTAGGTTTTAACTGGTAGGAGTTTTATATATACAAGACATGCTAATGTATCTGTGAATGGTCATTATTAACGTATATTAATAAAGTTCATAATTAAAGTAAGTTGTGATGAATTGCAGAATTTTGTACTGATTAGTACTTTACAGGTGGAAGGTATCAGAAGCTGAACAGAATAATTAAAAGCTGTTTCCACCAAAAAAATAAACCTTTGTCTTTAGGTAGAAGCTTCTTTTTCATAATTGGTTATTAAAACTGGTTTTTCCTCAAAACTTAAACTTGACTAGTTTGGATTTTTACCGTTGTGGGTTTTCTTCCTCACATTTAATCTTTCTCGCCATGATTTTCCATTTTTTATGGCAGCAAATGGAAAAGTGATATCCAGAGACTTTCCTCGCTTTTCGTTCTTTCTTAAAAAGAGATTAAGAAAGAATGAAAAGCTGAAACGGAAATGAGAAAATGCTGGAAAACTGTGTATCATCTCTTTGAAATACACAGTTTGTATGTTACATATTCGGCCTATGTCAGCTTCCAGGCCAAGACATACATCCTACACAAATATGATCAGCAGTGTTGAGCTTTCCTCGTATAGTTCAGATTCCTAAAACTTAAGTCTGTACCAAAGCAACCAGTAAAATAAATATTTTTCAGTTCCTTACAAGGAGGGGCGCTTCATTATGCTAAAGGAATATGCTCCTAAGGAAGTGCTAAGAGCACTTAAGAAAAAAGTCTTCTTCCACCTGTCCTCTTCTGTAAGGCCTGTTTACAGAGCATACTTTGACTTACATGTTCTCCATCTGCTCTGTTATGTCTCTGTATTCTTTTTCCTCACACATGCCTGCTCGATATGCAAGGTAAGTTGTCTCTCTGTGTCACTGAGAAGTAAGCAGGGAACATAAATAGTTTGTGCCATATTAACAGCAATAACTGGCACTTGTGATGTGCAGTGCATTGTCTCACCCTCCCTTTATGTTCCCTGAGCTCTGGGTACTCAATTGGTTTGAGTTTTGCCACTGCTTCCTTTTTCTGTTTGATTTTTTTTTTTCTGTCCTTGCAAGACTCAGAAAGTACTGCCTTTCACAGTATTAAAAATACCAGTGATGTAGTTCATCTACTTTTCTCCCACTCCACATTTTAAACTTGAGCATCCTTAACTAAAAACAGTTTTTCTTCAGCTTTGTGAGCTATCCTCCAAGAAGGGCTTCATGGCTGCACTCTCAAGAAAGCCCGCCTCTTGCTGTGACTATGAATGAAGCAGTAGCTTCTCCTGTGTCTGATACTAGAACAGAGCAGAAAGCAGAAAGACACAACAGAACAGGACAGGGAATTTCTTCCCTACCAAAAGCCAGAGAGGACATTGACGGATGAAGCCCTCATCTTCACACCGTGCAGCTCAAGTGGAGAGAGAATAGAGAAGCAGAGCACCATCCAGGCAGTGTAAGGCTGAAACCAGAAAGGGAAAAAAGGGGTTTATAGAGAAAAGACAGGTGAAACATAGGAAGATAAAGAACATTCAGCTGGTAGTGGCTTATACCAAATGAAGCCACAGCTGGAGGTTTCCCTGCTCTCAATACAAGCAAGGCACAGAATGATAGCTGAAGTGATTTAGCAGTCCTTAGAGGGCAGAAAGCATGGTATAATGTACTGAAGAGTGTTGCCGTATTGCAATTAATCTAATTTCTGTTTCCCCACTTTCAATTTGAAAGACTATTAAATACATCTGGAACTGATAAATGAATGAATAGACTGCCATTTGCAAATCCTCACCCAAAATGAAAGAATGTGGCTTCCTATTAAATGGGAGATTATTACTGTCCCAACGTAGGCAGCAGCATTAGCATTGAGTCCAGCAGAATTAAGGAGCTTTCTGAGTGCTTTGACAAATAGAGTGCTAATGTCCTTAATGAAAAATTACTTTTAGCAAGATCTTCCAAATATTTTCCCTATTTCAACTATATTTCAGTCCCACTAGATGCATCTGTTCTTCACAAAGAAGTTCTAGTAGACATTAGACATTTTTTCAACATCACTGGTTAATTACTTTACCACCAGAGCTGGTCACATATTAAATTCAGACTCCTTTTAAATGAAAAATGGCT
This sequence comes from Todus mexicanus, assembly GCA_013389965.1. Lineage (NCBI taxonomy): Eukaryota > Metazoa > Chordata > Aves > Coraciiformes > Todidae > Todus > Todus mexicanus. Next base: position 16,291 of record WEIS01085524.1, read on the forward strand.
TTTCAGATTGAATCAAATAAATATATGAATTATTTTTTATTTTTAAGGGGATAAGCTGGAATTGTTTAAAGATTTTATTTATTTTTTTTAAAAAGGAGAACCTACATCCACATTGCTTTAATTTCTAAAAAATAAAATTATTAACCTTACCCCCAAAAGCAGCTGTAAACAATAGATTTTATAACATATCTGCAGTTCTCAACTCTCAGACAAGGATTTACTGGAGCTGTTGACCTCCCCCAGATGCAGAGTGAGAAGGCCTCTCCACATTTGGGCCAAAACAATTCATCATTTCTAAGTACACTGTGGGAGGTACAGTAGAGAGCTCTTTAAGTCCTGCTTGAGTCAAGGAAGCAGTTGCAGCCCTCCAGTCACCAGCAGCCTGCCATGCCATGGGACTCAGCTAAGTGCCTCCATACCCCATCACTGGCCTGTTCCCCCCGGCACGGAGGGAGGGAGAACCTGCCTGAGGGAAGAGGCTTGTGTTTCAGCTACCAGTAGAGGAGAAAGATCAGTAGAGAAGGTTTTCTGAAGGATCACGGCACATTTCTTAGTGTTCCCACTTCCATACTGTGTGCAAATAATTTACAGTTTTGGTGACTCAGTCCTCTTTATAAGTTCTGCCCTGCTTTTACAGGAGTGCTAGAGGCTGGTTGGCGTTTGCCCTGCTATTGTGTAGGAGAGACGGAGTGAGCATTTGTTTAGATCGTGGTTGTGGCATAGAGGTTTGTAGTATGTTCATAGCCACCGTGAGGTCATCCACCAAACATTGCTAGAGTCATTTCAACCCCATAATCCCATCTGAAGGCAGATTGGAGGAGGAGACCAAAGTGCAGTTTCTATTAGCTTTTTTAGACTTGTGGTTATTCCTAAACATGGTGTTGACTTTTCCTGGGAAGGGGAGATTGGAAATACTACAGGAATTTGTTCTCAAATATTATTGTGATGTTCCTGGCACCCTAGCCTACAACTACATCCTTTGTATTTCACAAGATATGCCTAGCTGAAGGCATGTCATGAATCCTTGAATCCCAAGCGTATGAATCCCTGAGATGAAGGCTGCTAAGCCTGGGCTCAGATTCATTGACCCTGTCTAAAGCTGCCCTGAAGCTGAAGTCCATTAGTTTTAAGCCCCCAGTTGCTCTCGCTTTCACCAGCAGAGGGGTCAGAACAAGAATAAATTTCACAGGCAACAGCCCAAGTATTCCTCTGGCCTTTTTGTGTTCCCTCTAGCATGTCTACACTGACATTTAGAGAGGCAGATGGGCTCACATTTAATAAAAAGTTTGGAAATAATCTGCTTCGATTGGGTGCCTGAACTTCTGGCTTTTATGCACATGGTTTTCTTCTCCTGCTGCCGTGAACGTATGAGGTCAGTACATTCAAACCCTTAAGTAGCCACCAGGACTGTTCTGACATGGACCTCCTGACAGGGGAGAGGTGTAGTGATGTGGGCTGAGCCCAGTTGAGGGGGTCACCAGCACCCACATTCAAGTACAAAATCCATCACTTATTGCCTACCGCCTTGGTTTTGATGAGAAGTTTTTTCGTGACGTGCACTTCTTCACTGACAAAGTACTTTTTATTCCTGCTGTCTCACAGAAATGTTATAAGGGTTAATTGGCATTTTTTATAAAGCGTACTGGCAGCCAGGAGTTATTTTAATTATTAATAAGACTAATGATATACCACCATCAAGAGGAATTATACTATGGTAATCCCTGCTGATCCCATAGTCACTTTGGGTTTTCAAGGGTCTCTTAATGTACTTTTCATCCCAGTTTGGTAAAAATTCTGGGATTTTAGTTTTACTCTTCTTTTCTTTTCACTTTTCTCTTTTCTTTTCTTTTCTTTTCTTTTCTTTTCTTTTCTTTTCTTTTCTTTTCTTTTCTTTTCTTTTCTTTTCTTTTCTTTTCTTTCAGTAAAATGGTAACATGGTAACTGATAGTCCTGAGATGAGAAAATAGTGTCAAGCACTGGAGAATGTACTAGAGAGAGCTGTTGAAGGCTTAGGATTTATCTAAAGACCATAACATAGTTTAAAGTCTTTTTATAGTAGTTCCACTGCTCTTTGACATTTCACCAGCACAGCCAGCTTTTCCTTTTGTTTTACTTTTGTTCAGTACTAGAGAACATTAATTAGTTGGTTATAGGGCTAAAAAAGACAGCTCAACAAGGTATGGCAATAGGTCAGGTAGCTCAAACGCTGATACTAGTCTACTGTCAGGTACCTTCTGCAGAATCACAGAATGTTAGGGGTTGGAAGGGATCTCTGGAGATCATCGAGTCCAAGCCCCCTGCCAGAGCAGGACCATAGAATCTAGGGCAGGTCACACAGGAACGCATCCAGATGAGTCTTGAAAGTCTCCAAAGGAGGAGACACCAGAACCTCTCTGGGGAGCCTGTTCCAGTGCTCTGTGACCCTTACAGTAAAGTTCTTCCTCATGTTGAGGTGGAGCTTCGTGTGCTGTAGCTTGCATCCATTGCCCCTTGTCCTATCACAAGGCACAAGTAAAAAGAGGATGTCCCTTTTTTATTGACACCCAACCCTCATATATGTATACACATTAATACCCTCTCAGTCTTCTTCTCTCCTGACTAAAAAGCTCCAGCTCTCTCAGCCTTTCCTCATAAGGCACATGTTCCAGTCCCTTAATCATCCTCATAGCCCTCCGTTGTACCCTCTCAAGTGGATAATGAAAATGCCAGAAATGCCAGTACAGAGTTTAGTAACACACTAAGAATGCACCATAGCAGCAGTAGCAGCAGAGGAGAAACAAGAGGGCTGATGAGCGTGCAGTTGGGCATGGGCGTTGTACATTATGTACCTTCTCTACCCAGCACTGCTGCCAGTCAAACGGAGCAGGTTCGATCACTTAGGTATTCTTGCTGAAAATAACACTGGCAGCACGCTCCATCTAGAAACTTGCAGGAGGGAACGTGGGTGCCCCTAAGGAGCAGTGCTTAACTGCTTGCTAGCTGTGGCTCCAAGGGCTTAAGCAAAGACAAACTTATTGGTGGGGGGAAAAAAATACCGTGGGGAAGCCCACGATGAATAAAACAACAGTATTAGGTAAGTCTCTTCTCCTTCTGGCATGCCTTTGCAATACTCTTAAGTCAGTCCTTGTTTGTAAGGGGTTACTGTGCATTTCTAACACTTGTAGTCACTGGTATTTCAGTTGCAACAGAACAATGTTATAGGCAACATTATGAAATGTGTCTAGTGACTGGCCAGTCCATTCCCACCTGAAAGGCATTTTCATAATCTTCCACCTCAAACACACACGAACACACAATGGAGTCATTAACAGTGAGGAAACCACATATAGAACTGGGGCCTTCCTGTCATCTCTCTGTCTGTCAGCTACAAAACTGTAACAGTTACAGTTACTCAGAGAGTCTGAACGAGAGAGACCTGAAGTGCACAGAGTGGAAGTACTGCAGATCAGGGTGGTTCAGCTCTCTTTTTCTGCTCTCACCCCAGAGAACCAAGGAGATGATATCAAAGACCATGTACAAAATATAGCAACTTTATACAGACCCAGCCTTGGCCAGGAAGGGTCGATGAAAGAAGAACTACTGAGGACTGACAAGATTGGATATAAAATCCAGTGACTGTAACAACTAGGCAATTAGGGACATGGGGTCATAGATTTCACAGGGGTGCTGGGGTGGAAAGGCACCCATGGAGATCGTCTTGTCCAACCTGCCCTGCTCAAGCAAGATCTGCTAGAGCCAGTGGCCTAGGACAGTGTCCAGTCCTAGGTTTTGGGTATCACCAAGGATGGAGACTCCGCAATTTGTCTGGGCAACTATTTTCAGTGTTTGATCACCCTCACAGTTAAAAAATTTGTTTCTTAATGTTTAAAGAAAAAGTGTCATGAACAACTTGAATATGTGGGTGACCTCAGTACCAATACTAGCATCCATCCCCCAGCACAGAAGAGATCAGATCAGCTGAAGTATACATGGCAAAACTTTACAGATAACTGATTGCACAGCTTTATGGGCCAGTTCTGTAAAGGAAGTTCTATCTTGAATCCCTGTGGCCATAAGGGAATCCAGATAAATTTTCTAGCACCTGAAAAATGCTTTATGATAATAGAAGTATCACCAAACTGATTAACTTCTCAGGACACAGTTAGCAGGGCCCTGAGACAGAGACCAAGGGGTACCTCGCATTAAGCACTTCCAATCTCAACGGATTTCTGTTGCTGGGAGGCTGGAGCAGAAGTCCTTCAGGACTTTATTCTATGACAGGAGCTGAAACACCAGGCAGAGTAAGAAGCCCTCTTTTCTCCAGGGTTCTGCAGAGTATGAGATGTGATACGGCTCATTCCATTTCAACCTTCTCGCTCACCTACTGCTCTCCCAGGAACCACTGACCTTACACATCCAACAGTTCTGCTCCCCTTCTTTCTAGGAATAATGCTACCATGTGGTAAGAAGATTCATGTCTTATCTCCAGCTCTTTTTCCTTTCTGACATCTGAAATAGAAAAGCCACGCAGGTCACTGATAGCTCAGTGAGATCAGCCTGGCTGGGGACAGAGCTGTTGGTGAGAGAAACAGAGAGAGGCATATCAAGTGTCAGCTGAACAGAAAAAATCAGGCAAGATTCTGCAGGACAAGCCAGATAAGCCCACAGCTTTAATAATGTGAGTATCGGAGCACTACTGCAACCTGATCATCGTAGAGCCCTTTGATATCATATATGTTCAGTACTGCTGTCCTCTTGTGATGCTCATATATTGCCCATCACTGCAATCCTCAAGCAGGTATTTGACAGCAAGAAGTAGCAGGCCGTTTCCCATTAAAAGATTTATCGAGCTCTGCATTATCTTTATTAAAACAAGATCACTTAAGTTTGCAGAGTTCAAAGTCTGAAATGAAGTAAGGAAATGTGAAAGGTAAACCCTGTACAGCAGTGTTAATGTCAGATTTATTTACATCCTCCTTTTTGCAGTATTCAGTAAATATGTACAGAAATACATCTACAGATTAAAAGATCAATGCCCACATTTACTGAGAAAAACAAGTAAATACAAATGTGTTCTCTCTGCAACTACCTCCTGAGAGGAGGTTGTAGGAAGGTGGGAGTTGGTCTCTTCTCCCAGGTGACAAGTGATAGGACAAAAGGAAATGGCCTCAAGTTGCACCAGGGGAGATGTAGATTGGGCATTAGGCAAAATTTCACCAAAAGGCTTGTCAAGCAGTAAAACAGGCTGCCCAGGGAGATACCACCGCTGGAGGTATTTAAAAGACAAGTAGATGAGGTGCTGAGGAACATGGCTTAGTGGTAGAATTGGCAGTGTTAGGTTAATGGTTGGACTAGGTGATCTTAAAGGTCTTTTCCAACTGCAGTGATTCTATAATTCTATATATGGATTATGGTTGAATTTTGCTCTAAAATAAACCATCGTTTCTTATTGTCTGATGTTTGACACTATAACAGTATAATCTTGCATTGCATGGTGTGTAGTTTGTCTTCAGCTCTCATCACTTAGCAGGGACAGTTCACAGAAGACATGAATGCCTTAGTTCAAGCATGGCTGAAAGGCAAAACACCTGCCAGTTTCTGAATACATTCCTCTTCCCTCACCCTTCTCCCCAAATGTGAACCTTTTCGTGCTTGTCTAAACTACGCTTTTGCCATGCAGCATATTTGGATTTAAAAAGATGTGACGTTACCAGGGTTCAGATGTATTTAAGAACAAGGGCAAACACTTTCTTGCATACTACACTAGTTAACGCTGAGATCTTTCTCAATCTAAGCATGTGCACGCGTGATTTAATGTGATTCCATTTGTAAAAAGTATGCCACCCTCTTGAGACCCTTGTATTTATCTGCTTTCAATTACATTTGAAGTATTCAGAAAGTCTCCTGTAGTAATCCCGTCCAAGTTGGAAGCCACATAGCTCATGCATGAGACTGTCAAACATGAGTAGTTACAGATGTCAGTGCACCGGTGGCAGAAATCCAGGAAGATAGATCAAGGCTTAGTCACTGAAAAATACACGCCAGCACATCTCAGATACATAGCATTGTAGCACCTCATGAGGAAAACGTGTCGTGACAGGAAATCAATAACCTCTCGGAGGCGATCTGTTTTTGAAATATTCTTGATTAATTATGCCAGGGTGTGTTTGGCAACTTTGCCTGATCCAGCATTAACCTAATGCTTTTTGCATGAAGCACTGTTGTAACAGAGTCTCATAAGTCAAATCTGGTGGTTCAAGTCAGGTTTTAAAGGGTCAGGTTATAGATTTTGTAATGTCTTTGTGTCCGACATTGCTGCCTTTGCTATGGTCTGTAGGCTCTTACTATCAATCAAAATAACAATTGTTTTAACATGAACCGTAGCATTTAGAACAAATTGCATTTGAAGCAGAGTGATTCTCCTAAATAAAGTGTGTCATATAGTGGGTAAAATAAGTAGCGAATGTTAGTGTGTTTTCATGACAGAAGACCTTAGTTCAGGATGTTCCCCAGGCTTGTTTGCTTATATGCCTGCTTTGCAGAGGAAAAGCAGCTCTAGGAGACAGGCAAGCAGGGCTGCACCTCCATCTTTCTTCCCCTGCCTTCCTGCACAAACTCATTTTTCCCCTCAACAAGTTTTCCATCCATACCTGCTGCTCCATCTGCCCGTCAACAAATGTAGGACCCCAGCCCATGCCTCCTGCCTTCCCTATGCTCCCACCACATACCCTCTCTTCCCTGCACCCCAGCACATCCTAGTGCCTTATGCACTGAAAGCACATCACTCCTGCTCTTGTGGTGCCTCTAGACCCTGCCTTAGTCTAGCTTCTGCATCCTGAGTAGAGTACAAGACCAGCAGCGTTTTTTCCCTACACCAGTGTTGTTGGCAAAGCAGAGTGCAGAGCTGAGAACTGCTTTGGTGCCTGGCCACAGCTTACCCACCGATCATCAGCTCACTCAGCAATAGCTGCCGGTGTCCAGCTCCTGCCACACAGCCAAGCCCTGTGCCCTTGCAGAGGCTGGAGGGACGTGGAGCTGATGCTACTGCAGCGCTTTGACCAGGAGCGTGTGCACCGTTACTTGAGAAACTCTTTCCTCGTGTACCTCTGCCTCATGGTGGAGTATACGCTATTTAGAAGGCACCAGGCAATGCACATTGGGCAAAACTGGTTACAGGGAAATTGCTGGGTGCAGTAGAGACTGCGTTCACACCAGTCTGGTACTGCTTTCTGTAATAGGAGAACAAAAAAGCCTAGGAGTTTGCATTCTCTGGAGTTATTTATTAAAGGAGTTTGCATGTATACTATAAAAATATAATTAATTAAATATAATGGCAGTGTCTGTGCCATAAATTGTTTGAACTAAATTGCAGTTAGTTGCAGTCATCATGTGATAGACCAAAGTTTGACCTTTGGCTACCTCATCTGCGTGACACCCAGTAAATCCACCTCCTGAGTAACCACTTCCAAGATTTTAAATTTCCAAACAGCATCGAAGAGTCACCATTTGAAAAAGAAACTGCCAAATAATGGTTTCTTGATTTTCCCAAATGTGGAATTTCTTTCCCTAAATTGTACTGGCCCAAAGCCCAGGACAAGCAATATTCAGTCCTGGACCAGAGACAGATTCAAAGTCCAATGTCTTCAGGTTAGAAAGAGGATACTTTGGCTATCATGCAGCCAAAAATATCCTTCTCCGAAAACCTTAGTGCTAGCCCTGGGAGATTGCCAGATGTTAGAATTTAACAAGGCGCATTTTATGTACGGATAAACTTTTCAAGGCAGTTAAAGAGATTTAGAAAACATACTGATACAAATTACTTTCTCCTTTTGAGGCCTGTGCAATTATACTCATGATATGGAAGAAGTTGGCTTTTCAAGGAGAGGAATGCTATTTTCCATATGAATGAAATTGTATTAAACCATTGCTAAAATACATCTGCAAGCTTTCTCTAATGATTTTTGTGCTAGGAATATATAAGACTCGATGACTTTGCTAGCACTTCTTCAGCATTACCTGCACAAACAGTCAACATTCATTCATGCAAAGTAAATCTCTGTGATACATGTGCGTGTGTCTGTATAAACACTGATGTTAAGTATAAATGTAAGAGACAATATATTTCTTTGCCTAGATAAACCTTTTTGCAAATAGTAGTTTAAGAAATCCTAGGGCAAATAAGAACAACACATGTAGAAAAATTATTTTGCATAACATTGTGATTAATGAGTAATCCTTGCACAGGATCTGTGTGCGTGTGCATGTTCCACATTATTAGAGATGTGTTCTTCTAAAGATTTTGTGGCAAAAATAAGGACTTGAGGTTGAAAGCAAATTGGGATTTGCAGGGTTTGCTCAGCTGTGGCACAGAACCTGGGCTTTGTTGATTCTCTTGTATTTTACAAGTCTCCTAATGGTGGTGCAGTGCACACTATCAGGAACTGACTGTGAAGTTTGCGCATGGCACAGAAGGAACAGAAAGAGATCCCAACAAAAAGAGAGAAGTAACTTAAGTGACATTGCACTTTGCATGTGTATGTATACCTGGATATGTGACATGCCTTAAAAGTTATTATATTGAATTACACAAAGTTAAAAAACCTAAACGTGTAGCAATACTGTTCCATTTGGCAGCGTGGCACTGGTTTTGCACAGTTTTGCTATACCAGGTGTGCCAAGTCCTGTCCTATCCTTGCCATCATCCTGTTTCAAGTCCAAGTGACCAAGATTTTGATGTGTCAATTTAAGGTATTATCTGTGCCTGTCAAACATGCAGGTGGATGTGTAGGGAAGACCTGTGGTGACTGAAAGAGGCCAAGACAGAAGTGAGGATGCATTGCGCTGGGAACTGCAGAATCAGGGCCAGGAGAGCACAGAGAGGTCACTTGGGCTGGTAGGATGGGAGCTGCAAAGAAGCAACTTGAAGCATCAGGAGCTGAAGTGGGAGAGAGACAGATATCTCAGAGGGAAGAGATTGAGAAGCCTCCAAAAGCAGAGGGAACTGTAACAGAGGGTCGATCCAGGTAACAACTGAGAGATGCTGGAAGAGCCAAGATGTCTCAGAACTATAAACTTGAATAAGTGGATAGGGTTTCATACCAAATTTTTGTTACTTCTCTATACGTGCTTGCTCATCTTAGGCTGACACCCAGGAATGGAACTCAATAATACGATGTGGTTCTCCATTCTAACATAGCTACCCTATGTGACCTTAAGTGAGATATCCCATCTCCATCTTGCCCTCCTGCAAAATGGGAATAGCATATCCTGATCCTACAGATCAGGGCTGCTGTAAGGGCATGTTTAGTAACGCGTTTGAGGTGCCGAAGTGCTTCAGTGATTAGCTCTGTGGAAATTCTATAGATAAACACCCATATATATGAACTCTCTGACACTAGTACAGCCACAAGGGTGAGATCAACTTGACACTGGCGTATCAGTTTATAGTATGTACTGTGTTTGTCGGAAACAACAAGGACAAATTAGTTAATGTTAGGTAGGCATAGAGAAAGTGATACAATTCCTGTTAAGTCAGGTGTGCCATGTCTAGTATGTTTGTCTATGATAAAGGGGATAAAATTAAAGAGGAAGTGTTCCTTTCAAAGAACTTTACTCTCTTACATTGATTGAAAATGGTTATCTCTGGATCTTGTGTGTTTTGTGGCATTACAGGGTACTGGTCTTTGTTTAGATCTTACAATACTTCTTCCTCCTTCTAACCTACAATAACAATTAACAAGCTGTCTGTGACTGCCTTGGAGTGCATCCTGTGCATCAGCCTGTCTCAGTTAATAGTCATAATTTCTCATTTGTAAGAGGAAAAGTGCTACAAGCACTTTCAGTCTCAGAAGGGCTCAGACTCACTCAAGGATTCCAATTTATTATGCACCCAGCTCTGATATCCTGCTGCTCTCTTTATGGATTAGGCTGCCTTGGTGGAAGGTATCATCCTTCAGATGGCGCGTAAATACTCTCTTGCCAGCTGTTTCTTTCCCAGAAGTTTCTCAGTGAGTAAATCATAATAGTTCCCCTTGTTTTACTAGTTTCTGATCTGATTTTCCACGTTACTTTGCTAGGAGCATGCAGAAAATGCAGCTTTATTACTGCTATTACTCTACAAATGGCAGTGACTACAACTGCAGGGCTTTTTAGCTCTGTTAGTATTGGTTTCTACGGTGAATACACTGCTAGTGATTTTAAATTCAGAGGAATTAGCATAGATAATTTTGCTGGTTGTTTCTGTAAAACCTTTAATCTCAAGATGCTGCACAAACCTCTGAGAGGTAAGAAAATGCAGACAGATTGCTCCCCTCATTCTGACACACAACAGCTGTTTAAGAACATATAATCTGGCTGTGAGTTCAGTAGAAAAAAGGCAAAGGGTAACATCCTATTGACGGAAACTATATTTTACAGAGGAATTCAGTAAGACAGCAGAAGCTGTGGGCAGACACAGCAGTTTGCGCAGCAGGGTGCAAAGAAGGGAGCCCCTGTCAAATTTGTACCAGCCTAAGACTCAGGCACAGTGGCGATGTGCTCCAGGGCAGCCTCCCCAGCAGATGTTGGGATAGCTGCCCCTGCTAGGTCAGAGGCTTCGACGCGGATGCAGCTTTGGGTGGCAAAGACAGCCCTCCAGGTCCTGGCCTTCACAAGCTCTGTGGGTGAAGACCCATCTGCAGCCCTCTTGTTCCAGGGAGCACCAGCACTTCAGGAGGCCCACAGTTAAAATGTTGATGACATCAAAGCTGCAAGGCCTGCTTTCTTGTCACTGAGCTTTCGCTGACTCAAGAGCTTGAGCTGAATGTCACACTGAAGGCCTCCCAATAGAGGTCCACAGTATTTCCATTGGACTAAAGTGTCCCACACTCTGTAGTTTCTGGTCTGATCAAATTGAGTAACAAGTCACAAGTGTCTGTTGGTTGAATTGTAATCACAGTTTATACGATCCCCAAACAGTTTCACCATCCCTGCAGAACTTCTGCACGTTGACTGGGCGTCAAAGCAAGCAGATGCATTTTTAGACTGAACTCCTGTCATAAAGGTAGTTCTGGACAGCCTCTGCAGATCAGGACTGGATCATGTGGGAAGATAGCACTGACATGTTTGTGCTAAGGACAGAAGATACCAATACACAAAGCTGTCAGTGTAGCACCTTTTGAAAAGCTTTAGCATTCCCTTCGAAACACAGTTAAAGGAGGAGAAAAGGGCAAGTAAGGTATTGATGAAAACAGCGTTAAAAAAAGAAGCACTTACTGTTTGGAAGGTAAGATATATAATGAGGCTTTCAAGAATGAGCACTTAATTTGCCTAAAGACTATTAGAGAACTCACTGTACCTGATTAGCATAAAATATTTTTTTCCAACTGCCTGTTGCAGCAAACACCTAAAATAGGGAAGCATGGTTCCCCATCAAAGCTCTCAACCTGTCAAGTCAACACTACAGATGTGCTGCCTATTTGTAATGTGATTTTCCAGTCTCAAATGTCATTAGGCACATCCATGCCATGTGGGAGGTGGTGTGTATTTTAAAAATACCTTTTAAAGAGTCAGTAATGAGCAGAGTTTCTCTGAGGAAGCAGTGGCAGTGGTTCTAGGCATTAATCCACCTGCAGCTCTCAAGGTGGCTTTTTTTGCAGCGTATGCTAATTCAGCTTCTCTCTGAGGTTGCTCCTTTGGAGTCAGTCTCTCAAGTGTTTTCTGGATCAAATTCTCCGTATGATAACCTTCTTGCAAATTGCACCCAAGCTCCATGCATCAGTCTGGTTTCTCTCTGTTTTCATGCATCATTACCAACTGTTGAAGATTCAGCAAGCCAAATTTCTTCCCTCCTTGTAGGTGATAGGACCTCAGGAAGCAGCACCATGTGGTGGACAGAAAATGGGGAGGAAATAGCAGCTTGCTGCGCTGCAGCAACTAGTACTTGCTAGCAGACCTAGCAACCATAAAGATCTGTCAAAGCTCTCTTCCCTGCTGCAGGGACAGTGACAGGGCAATGCTGCAGCCAGGTAATGGGGACTTACGGCCACCCATCAACTCACAGGGTGGTGATGGATGCTTCTGAGAGGGGTTAAAAATGGGTCTGAAAGTCACTACCTTGGCACTCCAGAGGAAAAACGGTTTGTGGCTGGGATGGCACCTTGGCAGGTAGCACCGCAGCTACAGAGGGGGAAGCTGACAAAACCCGTTTTCTTGCAAGTAGATACAGTTACTGATCCCAGGCTGAGAGCCTCTGCTAGCGATAGGGTTCATTGGCTCCATCGCTGCTGCCTGAGCAGGGCTGGGGTCTACCACGAGCCTGCAGTCACCCCAGGGCACATGTGCAGAGAGTGTCACCTGCCCAAATGATGCTCCCTGATGCATTGCTCAGCACAACTCTCGGGTGCATAACTGTCTCACTAGAGCAGCTGGTCTCAGTGGGAACAGAATAAGATGTCCAGGTAAAAATGCAGCTTTGCTTGTAATTAATTCGTCCATCGTAAAAGTGCCTTATCAAGTTAGCCTTGATTACTAGTGCTAGCAGAGTTTACTACTATTATAATATTATTCTAGGCATTACACTCTAATTATAATTTTGCCCTTTTCTTAAAGAGTTTAAATGCTGTAAAATAATAATTACCAGAAGGCTGTTGCAGTCACCATTTAAACATCGTGGTTGTTTGAACTTCCTCATTCCTTAGTCTTCTCTCAAGTAAGCCCCTGGAGATACCTCAACAAACAAGGTGAGAAATGTTGTGCTGGCCTCCAGCCTGTTTGTAAGTAAAAGGGGATCAATCCCAGAGATACCAGCCAGGCACCTTTGGTCAGCATGGTGTGATCTTTAACAAACAGGTCAAGGAAGCATAATGGTATTTTCTCTCTAAGCCTCAGATTCCTATTGGCCCAAGTTTAGTCAGAAATCAGACAGCAAAAATGTTAGAGGGTGTGAAATTTCTGGCCCCCTGCAGTTTTCCCAGAGCTGATGGATCCCACTCCAAGCACATTTGACCCCTGCTCACCTTCACTAGGCTTCAGTCCAGATGCCAGTCTGATTCAAATTTGGTATTTATAGCTCTGGAGTTTTGATTGGCACTGTTTGACAGAAGGTATCCCTGCCTACAAAATTTCATGTTTTTTATATTAAGGTTTTTGGCGGGGCTGAAATGTAAGACAGGGAAATTTTCTCTTGGTTGTAGTTTGGGTATAGCATCTGAAAGAGCTTTTTAGAGGGGAAGTTTCAGTAGAACTTTATAAACCAAAGTTCATACTCTGGATTTGTAAGACTGCAGTGTTTGCAGGTAGCATTGACATTTGCCATAACAAACTAAGATTAAAGATACACATCTCTGACTTTCTCCTTACCCTTTTAATTGTGCCATGTTTTTAACAGGATTCTGTACACATACTCTTTAGTGATAAAGCTCATTATCCTCTTCTCCCCCTGGCCCCCTTTACCTTTAGAAAAGAGCAGAAGGGAGAATTTAGGAAAAAAATGACCTATTTTATTATATAAGCACAGGAACTGGGAGGAGGGAAAGGAGAAGAGGATTCTAGATTAAGAGTTGATTGCTGAAATTATTTTAACTACTTTTTAATTGACAAGCTGTTGAGTTGTTAACATCAATGAAGAGTGCATCAACAAGCAGCATCTAAAGCAGTAAACATTTCAATTGAGAAATGGCACTCACAAGCTCTATAACCATCATCCATATAGTGAAGTTAAAACTAAGTGACTGGATCACAAGAATACATCATACAAAGAATAGCAATGGTGAGGTTTGGAGTCTTTGTTGTCTTCCGGTTTTCTCCCTGAAGAGGTTATGGAGACAGGGCAGGAGACATTTGCACAGCCTCCAGCTGCCCTGCATTGGGGGCTGTTCAGAACGAGGTACTGATCTCTGTCTGAAGACCTTTTCCATACTGAAGAAAGATGTACAGGTGAATCTCCAGGGCTTGCTTTGCTGTCAGTCCCTATTAATGGAATCTGAGAGTCCCACACAGTTTATAGACCTCTCATCTAATAGTGGGCACCTCTGTCGCAGACCACATGTAAAACATCCTTTCATTCCCTTGATGATGATTGATACTTTTTAAAGGGATGAAGGTGGAACAGGTTGTTAAAAGATGAAGAAATTGAAAGCTCCCCTAACTGCTGTATTATCCACCTGACATTATCCAAATGCTAGTCATTAATTACTAATGCCTTGAACATCACAGCAGTTATCCAATTCAAATTGTGTTACATCTCTGAGCATTTCCGTTATCTTAGCATTTCCCGTGTAACAATTCTTCCTTCTCCACAGTTGTTAAAGGCTCAGACCCCACTCTGTTTCCTCTCACTTAGACCTGTTACCTACACAAGGATATTTCTACTGCATGCCTGTCGTCCCTTCATGTTGCTGAAAGTCGGTGTGGGTTTACAGCATAATTATTACCTCCAGCTCCCCTCAGAACTGCACACACGCATCTAGTGGCAGAAAATGGTCAACATAAGCCATAACCTTCTTTTCCAGTTGGTGATCACATGCTTGGGGAAGGATTGAACCTGCTTTAGGACTCAGGCTGTCCTTTCAGTCCTTGTACCTGCAGACTTCCCTGTGGACTGGGTGGAAGAGTTCACAGTCACACCAAGCCCCAGAGCCAAGTAGTTCCCTTTAGACACCAGCGATAACTTGGCTCCGTGGTGGCAAGGCAGGGTATGATTCTGGAGTCACCAGTAATGCTGGTCCTTGGTGAGCTGTGTATTCAGAAACAATGGGGTTTATTTCCTGGCACATGGGTTCTTTGCTTATGTATATTTTCATGCCTGCCAGCACTCTGAAATCTAGACATCGAGTGTTGAGGGCAGGCTAGATGTGGTTTTTCATTGCTGACATTAATTGGATGAATAGACCTTCTCGGAAGGGGCAGTGTAGAAAATGTATATGGAAAAATGACAAAATAAGGAGTTTCACAGCTAAATAAAGGCAAGTGGCTGGAAATGGTTTTTACAGCTTTGACTTTCATATGTTTCATTTGGGAATCTAAAACCATTTTGCACAGCTCACAAATTAAGATTCACACCACCTTGCTAAAGAAGATAATTGCTCCTGTTTTACAGATGGAAGGATAGAGATATTGAGGCTACCATTTGAAAATATACGCCGTTTTCAAGCCCCCCATATTAAGATATGTTTAAACCTAATTCTCAGAAGCATTAAATACCTCCATTTGTATTCATTCATTTGGCATTGTTTGTGCTTAGAGTCTCTGAAAATCAAATGCATTGCCTCCTAACTTGAATGGTCAAAATAACCAAGGTCATGTGGCAAAGATCACAGAGCAACTGCAAGGCCAAACTGGGACTGGGACCCATGTCCCCTCGTGCCACATCCCCTTTTTACTCAGTATCTACCTTTGATTCCCGGACAATAAGAAAAGCACATTCTGCTCACTCAGTTTTCCTGTGCTCTCTTGAACAATTGGACGTTAAATCCACAATGTTTTGGGGGTTATTGATCAACGTTATAGAGTCATTGTACCTTGTCTTTCTAATCATCAAGAAATGGTCTGTAGTGTTTTGTCATTAAGGTTCTTATAGTAGGGCTAGCA
>WEIS01085525.1:0-30260 GCA_013389965.1 Todus mexicanus
AATTTGTGATTCTTATTTATTAGTACTTGTGGTAATCCTTTAAAATGTAAATGTGTGGTGAAATCCACCATTTTCTTTACAAATAAATAAATAAAGAGCATCCATTGGGAAGGATCTAGTATGTCTTACAGCTAGAAAGTCAGCAGAGGGAGCACCAGTTAACAAACAGAATTGTATTCAGTGTGATGGGCTGGTGGTGGTAATGGTGCTGAGGAACAAGCAATGAATACTCAAATACTTGCTTAGTTTGTGTTCTATAAAGATTTAATCCCAGCAACACTTTCATACTACCAGCTTGAATATGCTTAGGTGATGAACTATATGACGTTATTTCTAGAGGCGTGCAGAACTGAGCTGTGATATGTAGGGGTGTTTCTATCGCGAGCCTTGGGTTACTCTCAGCTGATTATGAGGCAGTTGAACTTTCTTCTTCATTTACCAGTGAGCAAGCACCTTGTGCAAATACATCCTTTCAGTTCATCTCCGATGGACTAAGGGGGAGGGAAGCAGGTGGATGCTGCTGGCTCTTCAGTGTCCGCACTGACAGGTTGGTGGCATTAAGCTTCCTACTTGCCTTGACACTACTTTGGCCCAAAACAAGTGAGAAAATGCTTTTGAGAAAGCATGTCTCATGTCTAAGCATGCTTAACTTTAATAATAATGACAAGTTTTTAAAAATCTGTGCATTTGAGACGGCATAAATAATTCATGTGTGTTTCATTAAAAAAAGAACAAACTGTCTGTAGGGTCATTAAATTGTTACTTGGCTAAGATCATCAAAGTTGAGATGACGGTCCATTGTTGGGGTTGTAATATGCTGCTTGAGGAAAAAAAAATACCCCATGATTTAGTTTTGGTTCTGACAATACTCAAAAGGATTTGTTATGTCTTACAGACCTTTCTGCAAACTACTAATGGGATGAACACAATATATCACTTTTATAATAGTGAGCTATTAAAGGCAAACATAAAGCAGTCTGAAGCCCATAAGTGCTGCCAACAGCTCCTGCTTTAATGAATTCCCTTTTAGATGTCCATTAAATGCTCATGGCAAATGTACTCATAATGGAAATGGCAAATCTAAATGGGTAGATATGAATAATCCATGGAGTTTAAATTCTGTTTATGATCATCTTCACATTTAGTTTTCAAGACAACGCAGTTTAGTTTTCATTACAGTTTGGAATAAAGAGGACAGGGAGTAATTGATTGCTTCAAGCAGATTAAAATCAATGGGTTGCTTTTCAAAGAACCCGTTCAATGCAGTAATTTCAACTTTAAACATTGATTTAGGAAACTCAACACAAAATGTTTTGTGCGTGTGAACTTTTATGTGGAAAGACTAATACTAATTTTATTTCTATATATCAGGATATAGAAATATATAGAGGTTGTTATCAGTATGTGCATGAGTAAATGGTGATCTATATTAAGTCATTTTGATATTATTGCACTCATATAATGAATCAATGAGATTCCCGTCATCATTGTGATACTGTTTGTAAACCATTAGCACACAGAAATTACAGCCCATCATACATCATTACTGTGATTGAGGCTTTATTACCATATTCTCAAATTGCTTGCTTGCTATAAAACTAAATAGACACCAGACAACTATAGGTAGACGATAGACTGTGCATTATTGTGCTGGAATAATGAAGGATTATTGTAGCATAATGGGGCACAACTTAGGAGGAAAATAAACTTGGCAGCAAAGGAGGACTTGAGTGTTTTTAATGTTTGTTGTTACTACTTTAAAGGTCAAATATATTTGTTATGATCGAGTTACTGTTTCCTTATTCCATGAATCATACACTTTTCATATTTCATATAGACCTTCTTTTATACTTAAGTATTTACAATGCAGGAACTGCACTGCAACGTTCAACTCCAGAGGCAGAGTCACAGCTTCTGAAGTGCTGGGGTGGTTGTGGAGGTGGTGGGGTGGGCGACAGGACATCCCTAGCAATGCACCCGTCTGTTGTGTTGTGCTGAAAAGAAACGAAAACTGCATCAACAGCCCTCGGCTGTTAAGAAGGGATTAAGTTCTCCAAACAGACAGAGGCAAAGTATACATCAGGAATTTCAGGAATTTTAGAATTCATGATATCTTAATCTTAAAAGAGGACAAAACACACTGCATGTGGACTTTGGGAATTTAACAACCTCTGGTGACGAGACTGGAACTTTACTGTACAACACCAGGACTCGCAGGGTGTGCTCAAGGTGTTGTCTTCTCCAGCTGCAAGGAAAGCTTGTCTTTTAGAAATTAGAAGATATTATAAGTCGAATACATCTACTCAGAGCTTTCTTACCACACACAGCTAGTCAATGTCTCATTTTTGTCTGATTTTTCACATTATCAGTCCAACGGTTTTTCTAAGAGTTGACTTCAGGTAGGTACATTCTGGAGATAAAAATTTCTTAAGGCTTTCAACTCAATTTCTTTAAATAAAATAATACTTAACTTGCCAGTCATTTAAATCATGACCCATTTTTATTAAAAGTTTGGTTTAGCAAGTGTGAGTAAGGCTTCAACTGTATAAGCAAGTCTTTTACAGGATTATATGTTTTCTTTGGGTTTGGTTGGGGCTTTTTTTCCAAGAATGGGAAGTTCCTGGAGAGTTCTTACAACTGTTTGTGTGTTAATGACCAAGTGACCCAGCAGATGTTGCGATGTTTCCGTTGCGAATGTTTGTTGTTACAGAGGGAAAGTATAAATAGCCTTTTAACTGCGTGTGTTGCTATCCTATAAACCAATGGTGTGATCTCACCAGCACAGTTTCTGGCAGTGCCTCTGCTGGTAGAATCGTCCAGGTAGAACATGGGTGTTTTCACACCCCCCTCTCTGCCACTCTGCACGAGTGTGACTGTAAAGGCAAAATACTCTGAGCTACATTGAAATTCTTTTATAACAAAGCCTTTCTTCATGTATTCTTTCAATTCCACCTCTGGCCTTCCATATCATTAAAGTTTTCCAGCTTGGTCACCTCTCCTGACCTGACAACCCAACTGAAGGCAGATTTTGGCTGCCCGTTCTGTGGGAGGCATCTCTTGAAATGTAAGTGCATGCTCTTTACCACTTTTAAGATCTGCATGTCCATTAAGCTGTATCATTGCTATGGGCAGGAAGAGAATCTTTGGGATTTTTTTCTTAGGAAAGTGTTGATATACTTTAGTGTGGATAAGTGAAGAATTGAGATGAGCTCTGTGCTTTCTGGTAGCCTCAAATGATCGTTAGTCTGCATACACAATAATGACTGCTGTTCTCATACAAAAGGACCTTCCTGTTTTCTAGGAGAACTCTTCCCCATCATCAGTACAATGAAGGAATAGTATTCTGCACTGTCCAAACTGTAACAGGGATGCGGGTCTCCACTCTTAAGATCTCTGTCCATGTGTGTGCTCATTTAAAATGCTTCAGGCATGGATATCTAGGTCTTCAACTTGTATTCGTTTGGTTGCTCTCAGAGGTGGCAGCTTTGCAGCAAAAAACTTCTCTTCCCTATCTTTAATCAGAAGAGTTTTGCCATCTGAGACCCAAAGTTTTAAGTATCTCACACCTTTTCCTGAAAATTCATGTCAGGGATGGTTCGTAGCTAAGCGCTGGCAAAGCCAGTTTGGGCAGTATTGATTGTCATAGATGTTTTCGGATGGAGATGAATGTGTTTTCACATACCTGGCTTGGCGTGACACGATCAAAAAGCAAAATTAATTTCAGTCCTCCATCTTACTGGTGACTGGTACTTGGGCCTTCCTGCCATGAGGCATTCAGACAGGGAAGCTTCTCTTCATACTCCTGTTTGCTACCGTGAGATTTCATAGATTCTGAAGGAGAAAAAGGCATCGTGGTTTGTCGTAACGTCCATTCAGAAAGATCCACATCTTCACTCTTCTAGATTTGTGCTCCGGTCTATGCTGTCTTTCATCAATATTTGATTCTTACCTTCTAGACTTTTTGGAATATTACAGCAAAGCATTGTAAGTGTTTCACATTTTGGGGAGGTAGAAATACACCTCTTCTGGAAGTTGTCAGCTGAATTTTTTTGCGTGAGCAAGGCTTGGAAGCATTTGGATGCTGAGATGCTGGGAGAGCAGCCTCCTTAGGGCTTGCTTATTCTCCATACAGAGACTGCTGAGAAAGGTAACAGGCAGGGTTAAAACTTCTCAGAGGCTATCAAGATAAAGCCTTGTCCATTTATCCCAATGCTTTCCTCCAGAGATAAATCTACATTTGTGTCCACACAGAAAAGTTTCTTCATTCTTCTCATCTGCTGAGCAGGTACCTGGAGCTTCCTGTAGCATAAATATGAATCTCTGTGTCATTACGTGTTTTTTCCTCACCGTATGAATATCCATCTGAATTATTTATTTTTTTTTTTAAAAAAAGCGAATGAATTACCAGTAAAAGGAATATTTGAGATGCGTGATCCAACTGCACACACACCCTGTCTGTCTTCCCTTTCTAAGCTCACTTTTATCTCTAGCACTCAGTGAAATGGTGCTGGGCGTACTTTGCATTAAATAGTCTTGTCATGTGTGCAGCAGTCAGGGTTTAAATTTGATCCTCTTGGTACAATACATTTACCAAAGCAAAAAAAGCCCTATCCTGAAGTAATAGACTGTATTTACAATTGCAGTAAGTGGACCTTGCTCTGCAGAAGGTTCTGGGCAATGGGAATTGTTCTCATTTGACTAAAAAGCTAATTCTGTGCTGACAGTGCACCTCTGGTAGAAACAGGATTTGTTGGAAGGGGAATCAATGTAGGTGTCACAGCTCCAGGAATCACACTTAATGAAGTTTGACAGGACAGTTTCATGGTCCACTTAAGTTGATGTAAGACCACTCCGCTGCTGAAAAGGTAATTCTACTCTTTTTCTGTCTCATTCACGTTGTTGTTGCCATTTGTATGGCGGCATAGTCATTGTAGTCTTCTTAGGACTGGCTTTTGGTCCTGACTGCGTAATTGCCAGTGTCCGTGCAAGAAAGCAAAATAGGAACGACTGTAGATGTGATTTTCTTTTTCACATGGAGACTTCTGAAAAATCACAGTGATCATTCACTCTTCTTTACTATATATTTATCCTCTACTACTATTCTCAGGCACATGTGCAGCTGTCAGAAAGGAATTTTTAAGCAACACTCATAACTTTCTTTGTAATTTTAATTACAGGTTTCCAGTTATAGAATCATAGAATGGCTTGGGTTGGAATGGACCTTAAAGATCATCTAGTTCCAACCTCCCTGTCGTGGGCAGGGACACCTCCCACTAGAGCAAGTTGCTCAGAACCCCATCCGACCTGGCCTTGAACACTTCCAGGGATGGAGCATCCACAGCTTCCCTGGGCAACCTGGGCCAGTGTCTCACCACCATCACTGCAAAGAATTTCTTCCTCATACCCAGTCTAAATCTCCGCTCTTCCATCTTAAAGCCATTTCCCCTTGTCCTGTCATTACAAGCTCTTGTAAAAAGCCCTTCCCCAGCTTTCTTGTAGGTCCCCTTCAGGTACTAAAAGGTTGCTATAAGGTCTCCCTGGAGCCTGCTCTTCTCCAGGCTGACCAGCCCCAACTCTCACAGCCTGTCCCCATAAGAGACATCCTCGTGGCCTCCTCTGGATCTGCTCCAACAGTTCAATGTCCTTCTTGTGTAGGGGGCCCCAGAATTGTACACAGTGCTCCAGGTGGAGTCTCACGAGAGCAGAATAGAGGGGAAGAATCAACCCAGGATGCAGTTGGCCTTCTGGCCTGCAAGCGCACATTGCCAGCTCATGTTGAGGTCCTTAACACAACAGATCTTAATGTGGGAGTTACATTGAAAGAACTTGTGTGGTTCTTCCTGATGAATGCATCACAACTGAGCAACTACTGCCACAAAAAAATCTCGAGATGCCTATTTTCTATGAAGTGTGCTATGGATGCACTGATGCATCAGGACTTTGGTAGTGATATGCAAATAAAAGCCTTTAAGTACATGAAGAGTCGTCTTGAGTTCTGTGAAACAGTGTATTTGGTGTAGGTTAGTGTCGGGTTGTGTACCTGACAACTGAAGTTTCAGAACATAAAATAATAGTTATATTCCATATTTCCGCGTGATTGATTCTGGACTTATTAATAGGTACCAGTGAAACCGTCAGCGTAGAGTATGCAATTACTGAGAGGCAGCGAGTGACTCGATGTGAAATCACTTTCGCCAGGGGTTTTGGAAGTAGGTGCTTTTTAATAAAGTACGTTTGACCTTTCTTTTGCTTCCATTTGGCATAAATTCACAATGTCATTTCAGTTCTCAAAGAAGTAGAGGTTTAATGTCTGTAAACCACAGTACATTATTATATCCAGCCTAAATAGAAGGAGGTAAGGATAGGGGAGGAAATGATGGGTTTGTGGTATTTTATAGATGTTTGACCATAAGCACGTCTTTAAGATATTTTTAACGAGGACATACACAATAAGAGCATTCCAGGTTAAGAGATGGTCACAGCGTATTGCTGAGCTGGAATCTACGCACAAACCCATGTTTGCTTCTTATGAATAGAATGGACTAGACCTGGAAAACCTGAAGAAGTGTTTTTGTCTGAGGTTCACGTGAGCACCTCTTTCTTTTATTGGCCGTTAAGCAGATTTTAGTGTTCCGCTGCTGATGGACAATAAGTGTGTGCTCTGTTTACGTTGTCTGGATACTTCTCTCTCTGATATTCAGCTGCAGTACTTTTCCTTTACAGCTCTAAACCTCATTATAAAAGCAACTTCCTTGTCTCAAGGAAAAATACTTTGAAGTAATAACGATGCTCTAATATATTGATAGAAGTTTGCGTAATTCCATTATCTCTTTAATGGACATTAGTTGAGATAGAGCTTTTCCATTGTCCTCTGGTCCTTTCATCATGAATCGGTTAGCTCACTTGTAAATGAGTCAGTATCTTATTTCTTCAAAGAGAGATGTCTGTCAGGAGGTTTGAATATTCTGGGAGTAATCGTTCTTAGGCAATATTCTTTCCTTGAGTTTAAGGCAGCTGTAATTATGAACATCTCACAAATTGTTTTTTTAATAGATGTGATTCCTAAGAGCAAATATCTTTGTATTATGTGTGGAGAATCTATTTCTATCAACTTTTAGGCAATTCTTTCATGTGGTTGCAGAAAGCCTCTCACTTTATTTTGTGGTAATACCATTTTTACATAATAATGCCTTTTGTCTTATGGAACGCTACATGAAGCCATTTATTTTTATTTATGTTAAATCACTCTGTATATATTTGGTAAAATTCTTATATATCTGTTTTCATCTGCTAATGGAAACCAAATAATTGGTTTCCTTGTGTCTCAGAAATTGTCAGGTAGCTTTGGTTTATTTAATATTTTAAAATATTTAGGCTTAAAATATTTTTTTAAACATTTTATTTGCAAGTATCACTTAGGTTTTGACTATTAGATTTAACACATGATTGCATTTGGTTTGCTCATCAAAAGTGGAGAACATTTAATATTTATTCATAACAAAAGTATTAGAGAAGCTGTCAATAAATTTTCGGTCATAATTGAATCATAGGATATCTAAATTGTTGATAATATGATCTGCTCGTTAAACAAAAGTGTCTGGAGAAAATGATGGATTAATTGACTGATGGCTAAGGTTTCTCTCAAATATAATGGTTTACCCAGTTTGATTTGATTTGTGTAAAATAACTTTCTCTAATAAACAATTTGCTCAGAGGCAATAGAAGAAATGAATGGTTATCAAACCAAACTTAATTAGTCTATCCTAGATTGATATTACTTGGGGAGTCTTCGTTTTAATTGTGGAGGGCTGGATACAAAGAGTTTGGTTCATTATATTTTTCCTCTATAAACACTATTGTGTAACTAACTACCTATGGAATATAACATGTGAATTCATTTTAATAAATGCTTGTAAAGTGAATTAGCTAATTATGCTAGACTAAAAATGGTTCCTTTAATTATTTTAGATATTTAACTAGTACTTCAATTTTATTATTGTTAGTCTGTAAACATAATTTGTATTAGCTCTGCCAAACTAATTAGAATATATAAGTTAAACCATTTCAACAGTTTTGTAACGCTTGTTATGGGCTCTTCTCTGAAAAACATATTTCTGTTTTTAAAATATTGAAAAGACGAAGAAATTCTTGACATTGAAAGATTTATGAAATGTGAGAAAGAACAACTTTTTTTTCTGAAAAGCTCAATTTCAGAAAAGTTGATATGGTTCAGAACTCTTACATTTTTGTCAAGCAAAAATCACCACCGTTTCCTCAGAGATGGGGTCAAACCAAACATAAATCATTGAGTAACGTAAATTCCTTGAAGTTCAGGTCAGTAGATTATCCATGTATAATATAAAACACAAATAGAGCTAAATTCGCTGTTTTCAAAGGTTAGGCACATGCTTAATTGCATTAGGTGAAAATCTGCATGTTCGAACTAGAGAGAGTTGGTCTTAAAGGCTTCCAGTTAATTTAGTTGGAATAATTTCCTTTTTCCTTTAAAAAAAAAAAAAAAGAGTTTTCAAAACATCTGTAGAAGGTTTACAAGATTTTAATATAAAATGTACATGAGAGGGCTGTTGTTTGAAGCTGAGTAAGTATGGAAAGCAAAACATTATTAGTGAAGAGTAATTTAGGTGTTCTTAATTATATTCCTTTGTGATTAATCTCAGGCTTCTAGAAGCAGAAATAAATCTGTTTTATTGTTGCTTCTCACACATGAAGTTTTCATTTAGACAGACCGTTACCTTAGTTTCCTTTAGACAGTGTAGGAAACTACAGATAGCTGAAAATCCAGTGAGGAAATAGGGAACGTCTTTTTTGTTTTGTCCGTGTGTAGTTGTTGAATGTAGGTTTGTTTTCTGACTTTGAAACGTAAAGATTTACATGCGTAAATTTCTGCTCTGAAGAAGACAGTCCTGTCTCATCTGCTGAGTGACAGAAAAACTGCTCCAAAATGGCAAGGTAGGTGTATCTTTGGAGCAGAAACAGCATCGAACAAACCCTTTGATATTATCAGTTAACATATTCTCATGAATTCTTCCTGATACATGGCTACTTTACTTTTCTTTTGTCTTCTCACTCTATACCCACCTAACAATAGCTCTTTAGCAGCTGTATGTACACTCGTCACTAGTGTGACTTGCTGAGAGTCTCAAAGAGGATTCTGAGAGCAAGATCTTGAGAATATCAAGTAGTCTTCAGAGCATCGCAGACTGATAACAATAAACTTTAAAAAGTGAAGTCTAGCAAGTGCCTGGGCGGGACTGAAGCCTCAAACTTTATCAGTTAAATCTCATTGAAGTCAGTGCAAGTCTCACAACTATCTTCAGGCTGAGCCAGGATTTTCATTTCAGGATTTTGGGAGCTCCTGTCACACAGCACGCCTCCTTGGTCGTGATGGCAGGAGAATTTCTTACACCCCAGAAACTACAGGAGTTCAGTTTTGGAGGTCCAGAGCTAAACCTCGCTCTCTGATCACATCAACTCTGACTTTGGAAAAAAGTCACCTTACATTTTCTAACTTGAGCTTGTTTTCTTTCTAATATCAGCATCAAGTGTGTGCTCATTACGATGCACTGAGCTTTGTTCCTTGTCCCCACTGGTGTACATCCTACCATACATCCCCCAAGCGGTGGCAGGCTCCTCTTGAGGTTGTGGGAAGCTTGAGGGGATCAGATCTACATCTCCTACCTGGGAAGTGGATCCTCGAACTGGTAGGGTGCGAGTTGCACTGTGCTGAAGTGTCCTGTGCTGCTCTTGTTCCATAACTGCCACTAAGGAAACCAGGATGATGGATGGGAAAGAGAGCATGGAAGAGTCACTGTAGAAAGAGGTTACCTCATTTGGAGCAGATTATTTATACATCTGATATTTAAGCACTCGTCGATTTACAAATAAAACCAAATGACCCTGAGACAGGGATCATGAACGGTGGACAGACCAATCATGGAAGCGAGGACATCAAGGAAGAGGGCGTAGCATGTTTTATAGCAGTTCTAACTAATATTTCTAATTTTAAAAAATTCTTAGCAGTGATTTCTTTTGTTTGGTAAACTGTAATGTTTTCCTGTATGAATGGTTATTTCATTAGGCAATTCTACTCATTCTAAAATCAACAAAAAATGCCCTTGTATACAAATTGGTGCCTCAAAGGCAGGAAATAAAGATTCTTTGATGTTTTCAAAGCCTTTAAAATTCAGGATAGGTGGTGATTTTTAATAAAAAGAGAGAACAATTTCAATAATAATAAAAATAATTAGTTGAATCAGAAATGCAAGATTCTTCTTGAAGCATTTAGGTGTTGATATCTGAAACGAGTATTTAAGAAACATTAAACAGTATACACATTAATGTAGGAAACAATCTTGAAATATCTAAAACTCTTAAGATCAAGTATGACACTGATTTGTGTTAAAGGTATATTAACTTGTATTTTATAATGTTTAATCTTTAAACAAGGGTAAATACAATTTGCAGCTCAATTTCCGAAGTTGTAATGATGAAGAGAGTCACATAGTGTGCGTAACTCTGGTTAAGTGCTGTCAGTACCATATTCAGGATTCTGAATATGCGTGTTTTGATTCATTGACCAACAAATTCTTAAGGTGTGATACAGGCTGAATGTTTGTAATCTATATTCTTATCCATCTATGCTGTATCTAGTTAGATAACCATGAGGCAGATGTCATGTTCTGTTGGTGTTAACATACAAACCAAACGTATAGCAAAAGCAAGGGCAATTTTTTTTAAGGGGGGGTTATTATTTTTGTTGTTGTTCTGATAGTTTCATCTACAGAGTTTCACCACACACTGAGGCAGAGTTCTTGTGCTCATTGTGCTTCCCACCGAGTATTTTATGGGAGCACATAATTCCTCGTTAAATAGATCTCAGAAACTAATGCAGATCTTAGGGGTTCTTGGTTTTCTCTCTTGTATCCCTGCCAGGCCATGAACACATCTGATAATCTGTCCTTGTTTTTCTATCTGCTAAACAAAGTGTATAAGGTAAACAATTTGTGTGCACGTTGTGTTTTACCGTCAAGGATAGTGACCCTTCTCAGACATCTCTTTTGGCATCAGAGTCTTGCAAGGTAGAACTCAAAGTTGACCTATTAACAAATCATAATTCCCAGTGTAGTTATTTTAATTTTAAAAGCTAACCAGTTGGTTATTAATGAGGAGAGTAACAACTTCGGGTTTACTATGCTTTGTGATTTTTAATGTTCTGTGGTGAAAACTAATTGCATTTTGTTGGTATTCCTAGCTTGATAGTAAAGCCTATCACAGAATCCTCCCTCTTTTTCTCCAGTATGACACCCTGTCATAGCTCCTGTCATCTTTTAGAATGGTAGGATTACAGGCAGCGTTAGGTCGCTATCAGCATTCATAGCACCGTGTCAGGATATGTAGTGCAGCTCTGCCAAGTGCTGGTCTTAAATCAGCAGTTCTTGCTGGTAAGTGAGCTAACTCTTCCAAGAGTTAAGCAAATCCAAATTGCTTATGCAAATCCACGTGCAACACTCTTGTTTTCTTCACCAGTTTCTAGGCAGGTGCCCAGAATACGTGCATAGGTAAGAAATGTGCCGAAGTAAATTGAGCTGTTTCCAATCCAAACTGGGAATATTGTCTAAGTGCTTTGCAAATCAACTCAAAGATGACAAGACTGAGCAGTCTCTGACTGCTTATAGACAACATTGCACAAGCAAAAATGGCTAAAGTTTTGTTATTTAGAACCCACTGACTATGAAGAGATTTTCTCATCCTAATGCCTGCAAATACCTCATTTATGTTGTTACTGGATTCTAAACCGGAGCAATCATTTGTACTTACTTAGATTAGCAAGCCGGACCAAAACTTTAAAGTTATCTGCTTAAATAAAATCCCAGTTAGTTATACAAAAGTAGGATTTTCACCCTCGGCCGTCTTTGTACCTTATTTAAGATTTACCTTCACAGGTTATTACATCTTTACTTGCAGGCTTCCAATCACCCTGGAAGTTTGTCTCTCCACACGCTGGTTTCATGCTTTTCCTCAGGATATGAGTAACTGTTTAAAAGGTTGAGGAAAGTAATTAGTTTTAGGATTGAACTTGGTAAGTTTATGAATGAAGTAATATGGTCTGGTTGCCTCAAGTAGCAGCAGGCTGGCTAGAAAGCCAAGGGAAACCTCTTTCAGAGCTGTATTCTGTATTCCTCTGTTCATGTCTGTGTATATTCAGGCATGTCAGTGGTTTCTAGCTTAAAGTACTGCATAGATAATTTGCAGTTAATTTGGTTCTGGTTTAGGAGGGCCTTTGAACGGCTTTTGGTTACTTGCACACTGGCTTTGTATTTAGCAGCAGCTGTAAAAATACTACTTGCTTCCTGGATGAAGTTCAGAATAAAATAGAACCAATCCACGTAATACTTCAGTCATATAGTAAATGGCATTTGGGGGTAAATAGAGGAGACGACTGCAAGCTTTAATGGAAAAAGGATTTTTAAAAGGATTGTGTCAAACAAAGTACAATAACTCTAAAATAAGAAAGAGGGTCAAAGATGCGAAAGTGAAAGAATGTGCTCTTACCTGTTGCCAAATGTTTTTTCATGTATGCATTATAGCTCTTTTTTGTAATGGTCAGTATTACCCTTACTGTGTACTGTTTACATGTCTGACTTCTTGTTTGGATTTTACTTGGTGATTTGGTATTAATTTTTAATGTGAAAGCACTTAGCATTAGGAGTTTGACATTTTGTCTGACCTTAATCACCAAGAGGATCATGAGAGGTTTATTCAGTGGGAAGAGAACTGTTACAACTCTGACAGAAATGATGGGAAATAAGTAAACAGCCTTTTAAATCTTCACCAGAAATCAATAGAGTTTAAAGATGATGGACGTTGGTGTTTTTTGCTGCTTAAGGACTTCAACCTTTTACGGGAAAATATCTTCTCCAAGTGTCAGCATTTTTTTCCCCTAGCACAATGAATCACCGCTGCAAATAGAACACTCTGCATAGAACACTTCATCATTATTAGAAAGATGATGTTATATACGTCTTGCTATGATAATGCAGGTGTTTTGTGTTTTTACACATAGAAGTGAGATGCTGCTTCGTAACATCACCAATTAACGGATGGTATAGATCAGCAAAATAACATTATGTATATTTGATAACATTTAAACTGATGAACTCAGGTCTTTATTCTCTCGTTATAACGGCCGATGTTTATAACTTCTTCAGTTCTAGTTGTTCTCCCCATGTCAATAGAAATAGCTTTATTTAAGTGAGAGTTCTCAACTTCTTTTAATAACAGAGAATAAAAGCTCCTCTAAAGTAGTCGCATCAGCAGTCGTTCAGAACGATGCGGGTTTTGAGCAGCCGCACAGCAAATTGTAGAATTTGGCTTCTCATGAATGATTTATTAGACGCTAGGATGGTACAGTATTTAGCAATATATCCACAAACAGCACTATTCCGACCCAAGTATTCATACATTTGCATCATCATCAATCATTTGTTGTGCTGTTGGGGGTTTTATTATACAGTATTGGATTCCATTTTAAAACAGCGAAGTATACAGTAAATTATATTCAAATATAGTAAAGTTGCTGTTAAATAGTAATTGAGAACTTGACTTTCAAGCTTTCAGTTAATTTGTTTGCATCCTTATGCAGCCATTTACTCTGAATAAAGTGAAGGGGATTTAATTTTGATTTGTAGACAACCTTTTCTATTGAAAATAACTGTAGAGGCTGTAGTTTTATGCTAATACCTAAGCGTGCCACATATACTCTTAGACAAAACCGTCCCTTAAGACCTCCTGATATGAAGTGATCTTTGATTTAAGGTTGCACTACTTTGGCTACAACTGTGTTCAATGATTATTAAACTGGAGTTATTACAGACGAGCCGATGGAATATTTTCAGTAGTTTATCTCAATTGATTAGCCGTATTGAGTCCAGAGTGCCGAAAAAAACATTTCAAGCAGTTGCTCCTTGGTTCTTATGCAGCAGCCGCTCGCTCGCTGCCTGCACTGCGTTTGGCTTGTGTTTTCCCGTGCTCTGCACGGTCGTGGAGCTGTAATAGAGCCGGAGTTTCAGCAGGATGCTGAGAAATCTCACCTCTGCCAGCAAACTCCTTAAACTCGGGCTTATTTTTAAGCACAGCTGTAGTCCTCCTGAAATCTGCGGAATTATTTACCTGCTCGAAGAGTGTGTGTGTGTGTGCAGTGCTTGTGTTGTCTGGATAGCCAGAAAATGCTGAGAAGAAATGAAGAGAAGGAAAATCTTCTTCTAGGACAGCTTTATAGACGTTTCCCTACATGTGTTCTGGGATGTGAGTTTTGACGCCAGCAGGTGGTCTTGGTTCCATTGAATGTAAAACTCATCTCTAAATTAACAGAAATGGCAGTGGCATTTCGTATCATAGACTGCTTTGGGTTGGAAGGGACCTTAGAGATCATCTAGTTCCAACCCCTCTGCCATGGACAGGGACACCTCCCACTAGGCTGAGGTTCAGGACTGGAACCTTATTTTCTGCTCAGTTTGATGTCTTTAAATATAAATACTCAATATCTAATAATACACAGCAAAGAAACATAGAACAGGGAAACCTGCATGTGATATTCCAGCTCTTCAGTTCATGTTCAGTAGTTTAGCTGATCACATCCTGTATTTGCTGTTGTTAAGTGGATAATTTTAGTTTCCTTGTTTTATAGCAGTTTTTTATATGTTCAGGGAATTCTTGCTGTATGATGACAGGCTAAAGTTTCATCTTTAGTTCTTTTTTATTATTTTGAGAGGAAAGTCGGGGATATTTGACTCTGGGCCAGGGACATCTTGACTCTTTCAGGGCCAGAGATTTGGACCGCTGTGGAGGTTTTCCCTGGGTAACAGCACTTCTCTTTATGTTTTTGAACCTTTTAGCATCATATACTTTTTAACATTTTAATATCTGCAATATATTAATGTTTAATATGTTGTGGGGTTTTTACGAGCCTGTTTTGATGACTCCATGTAGTCTTACTAAAGATAAATCATCTCTCTATGGATTCATTAACCATCGAATGCCTCAGTAGCATACTTTATTTTTCTCAGTTTATTTATTTATGTTTTGCATCCATTTATGAAGATTTCGTTATCTTAAAAGATTCACCTTCTTTGACCTGGAGGTTCAGAATTCTTTTTGGCTTATGTTTATAATAGTGGCACGATGAGGTGATGGTGAAAGGTTGTGTTCTAGTGGCTTAATTGCTCAGCCCCTGAGGTACAGCAATCTGCTAGCTGAGACTTTGTGTCCTGTTGCAGACATGAAGTAAAAAACGTGGGCACGTTAACCACCTTTGTAGGGAGTGTCAGAGATTCTGTCATAACTGCAGTTCCATGTGTTGGAGAGAGATTCCTTCAGAAGACAAGTGCAAGATTGCTACAAGCATGAGCTAGAGGCTTCATCTTGCTGCTTTGGGTAGCCCTGGAAATGAGCGCTGAGATAGGACGTGACTGATGGCCGCAGATCCGTGGGGGAGGAAGGGAAGGGCTGAAAATGCTGGAGAGGTAAAGAGCCTTTTAAGCTAAGGATGCTGTTGGCACAGGAACAAATGGATCTGGCTATCAATAACCTTTGGCTAGAAATTCAAAACTGGTTTCTACTCATTTGGATGGAGGTTCCAGAACAGCCTCCCAGAGGGGGAATTATGGAAGGAAAATTATTAACAGATTTTAAAATGAAGTTTGAGGGATTTATAAAAGGATGGAGTGGCATGGTTCCCTGTATTGGTAAGAAACTGTACTTGGCATCCTCAAGGTCCTTTCTATATATTTTAGGTCTCTTTATATACTTTAACCATTAGTTATCATTATTGAATCGTGTAGAAGTTAATTTCAGATATCCCTTTTAAATTTTTTTGTTAATATGTCTGAATCTTTGAATATGGAGTATAACTTATGAGATTTTTGTCTCCTTTTTCTACCTGAAAATGAACTTGAAAATAATCTCTAACTCAAAGACTTTTCAGGCTGGAGAGACAAAGGACGGAGGAGTTCTTCAGAAGGTAGTTGAATTTCTGTGGATGAAACATCCTCATTGTGTCAACTGGCTGGCATTATTTTTTACACTGCTTGTTTTCCTTTCTGAGCTACTGTCAGTGATTGTGTTTTGCATAAAGGGTACAATGCAATCGGTCAAAAGAGGATTTTATTAACCCATGCTCTGTGATAGTAGTCAAGTTAAGCTTGAAAATACTGTTAACTGTTCTCCAGTGCACCCCAGCAGGTAATAGTGACGCTAAGGATCTCCCCGAGATTACTGCATTGCCTCATCTTCACTTGGTGAGGAGAGACAGAATGCAAAACACGCTATGCATCAGCAGTAAATTTCTGCATCCTTCTTTTTTTGACTAATGGAATTGAGTGTGTGGCTGGAAGTGTGAGATTTGGCACAGTCACTGTAGCTCTCAGTGAGATGTTTGCTCTGGTGGTTTTTCTGCTCTGTCATCTTAGGGGCTTACAACTCAACAAAGATCTTTCTGCTGCACTAGAAACTTTGGTTGATGTGTGGAGTATGTAAGAGGGTCTTACTTTTGGTGGTCTTCTGGATGAAATCATTGAACTATTCATTTATACTGGAATGCTTGTTATATATAATGTGTGCTTGTTATATATAATTTAATGCTTATATATATGCTTGATATAACAAGCTTGCCTTTTAAGTGGATTGTTATAGTGATTTTCACCTGTGTTTATATATAAAGTGTGTATATGTTTATTAACATATATTTATGTATATATTGTGTATGTGCATCATTAAGAGACCCCGACGCTTCTTCGAACGGTTAAAGTCAGCGTTACGGAGGAAGGTGACTGAAAGAAAGAGTAGCAGTGTTGATCCTTCCTTATTTTCATCTTGTTGGATATTAATCGGTAACACACTTTGGCTTTGACACACTATTCTCTATCCCTGCATTTCATAGAAGAAAAAAGTGAAGCTAAGACTACCTGAAAGGACAAACCCGAGCCATGTATTTTCTGAATGGAAGAGTGACAGGGTTGTAAAACATGACGTTGGCAGTTAAGCTGACAGAGCGAATGTTAATGGTCGTTGCCATGCCGGTCGAGGTCCGCTCGTTTGTCAGCGAGCTGCTGTAATCCCCGCAGTACATCTTCATTAAAGAGGCATAACGTGAGCGGGCTCGTGCTTTCAGAGGAGCTGTGGCCGGGCCATCATTAACCTCTTGAACCTGGATTTGTAACAGAATGTAAAATCAGCTCAGGTTATCAATTACGGTCACACTCAATTGATAGCTGCCCAAAGAGGGTTTCGCACAAGGAGAAAAGACATTATAATTTGCTCATTTCCTCAGAAAGTAGCGAAAGTACTTGGGATTCATTAAATAATAAATAGAATATCTAATTCATGGGATTAACAGCACCTTGTTTCGGTGTGTTATTCACAGAAGGTCACAGGCAGCACTGCATCTGGCGTTAACAGGGCTCACAAATAAATTTGTTGCGAACCTGAATTGGAAAAATGTTTTCTAAAAAGAAATCTGCGTTTTTATAAATGACATAGTTTTATCAGTCTCTTGAGATTTTAAATAAGAACATTTTGATCCATGTTGAAAATGCTTAACCCTTCAGTCTATGGAAGATTAGTTGTACATACTTCAGGGATTTTGGAGTCCATATATTTCTTGTAGCCTTTAAACAAAATTGTGAATTAAAAGCAGTGTTTGAGATTATTATCCTTCGAGTCTAAGTATCCTCAGATAAACCAAAATTATGTATTTATTTCTAAACCAAAATTGTGTATTTATTTCTAAACCAAAATTAAGTATTTAATTCTAAACTGAATTTATGTATTTATTTCTATTAATAGTGAGTTGTAATGCTCCACAGTTACTTTATTATATCCAAAGCAAATTATATTCTAGTTAAATTGAGGTTTTTATTGTTACAAGA
Source organism: Todus mexicanus (assembly GCA_013389965.1). NCBI lineage: Eukaryota > Metazoa > Chordata > Aves > Coraciiformes > Todidae > Todus > Todus mexicanus. The sequence goes on from WEIS01085525.1 coordinate 17,946, forward strand.
TTCTATTTGAATAAGCAGGCTATTTTTAAGCAAACTTTTTACATTTGTTATTTGTTTTCCCTGTAATATACTTCTTCATAAAAATGAATGAGGCTATCGGTCAAGGACTGACTGCCTTCTCTTAGGTTGATTGCTGCTGTCACCACTGTTTTGCACATCTGGAAGGATTTCCCTTTCAAAGTAGTTTTTCATTGTTATTCGATGAATATAGACAGTAATTTATCTGTCCACCCCTACAATATCTTGTGATAGAGAAAAAAATCCTATTACATGGCCATAATGTACAGGAGATTTTTAGCATGTGCTTCAGTGATTCTTACTCACTCTTTTCTCTTGTTAGTACTGAAAATGTGATTTTTAAACCCCGTTTAAACAAATAAACACAATACTAGAATATGTCATCTTTGATGGGCAATAAATGTTACTTTCTTGATAAGACTTGTAACATACTTTTGGTCTGTCACATATTATCATCTTTGCCAACAGATAATACCCATATTGTATGCATGAGCAATCTTTTTTTTTTAACTTCCCTTAATCTTTTTCTTTACTTCATTTTATGCAAGTATGGCTTTGTTAACTGGTTTAAAGATATTTGGGTTCTATTTTGAATTAAGTCAGCACATCAGCAAACAAGTAAGGGGCTTTTAGGAGGCCATTTGTCCTGACAAGAAAGGAGCTGTATAAAGTAAGAGGGCTTTACCAGTCCACAATTTAAACACAGTCTTATTTAAAAACAATATTGTGTAAGGGTAAGATGGATTAATCCGTGGTACATGCATTAAAAATGTTACATTTCATTCCTTATCCTTGTTGGATTTGGAAGAAATCCCTGAAAAAGTCCACATCCCTGAAGTATTCAGGAGTTGTATAGACTTACTGCTGAGGGATATGGTTTGATCAAGGTCTTCTCGGTGTTAGGTTATCGATTGGACTAGATGATCTTAAAGGTCTTTTCCAATCCAGGATATTCCTTGATTCTCAGGGGCGGTGGGCGAGGGGAATTCTTTGGTTTTCTTTAGAGAAATGACTGAGTTCTACGTAGAACATGGGAAAAATAACCTGAACTATTAAATTCAAGCTACATAGGTTTTTATTTAAACCAGAAAATGAATCATTTTTGCTTTCTATGAAGATGTACATTTTCATACTCTGCTATCCACAAGAGTTCGCTGCCCACTCTGTTATTTTCCCAGCTGCAGCTCTGTCCTCTTTGTGATCAGAAGTGTATTCGTTTGCATCAGGTTCTGCAGGGTTTCTTGAGCAAACCAAGGGGTATGTTGGGAATGAGATGACAGTGGTGGATTCAGAGGGGGCATTTTGCCGTATTTTGTAAAGCAAACACATTAACTCCGTAACCACATGATATATCTTCTGCTACTGTTGTTTTTGAAGTCTGTTGAGGGAAACCAGTATTTGTTAGTTTAGATTTTATATGTCCGGCAAGAGTTCAAGGGCTGTACACAAATAATTGCCTTTAACATTTAGCAGTGCATGAAATGTGAACCCAATTCAACTCTGAATCTTTGAAATCAATTCAAAAATATTTTATTACCTAATGAATTTCTTTGTCATTCTTTTCTCCATCTTCTCCTTCTGTCTTTCTGGTGAATGAATGACTTAATATATTTAATAAAAGATATTATGAAGAGTTGCTTGAATAATAGTGTCAGATGCAGTGTTAAAATAATTATCCCATATTGTTATGCAAATAACATCCATATAGGTAATACCTACATTATATCAACAAAAAACTTCTATTTTCTTTTGTAGCTTGTGCAGGCAAAACCCAAATCTTGGATAAACAGGATTCCTTAATGTCTTTTTCTTTCACCCCCACCCCCTACGTCTTAGTTAGGAAAGGGAAGAGTTTTCCCCACAAGGATAAATGTTATAAAATACAAACCAGGCTTCCATATCTGAACAATATTTTCTGTATCATGCTTCTGCTGCAATATTGAAGCTACATGAATGGAAAAACCCATTGGACTGATTTTTGAAAGCAATGAGCATTATTAACACCATGGAAATCAGCAGGAATTTAAGAAACCTAAAAATCAGATTGCTTAATAATAGGATCTCTCTGCTTGCATTTGGGAACCTAAAAATTCTTTAATTTGTGGGGTTATTATTTCAGGCTCTTAAAGTTGATTTCTTCCCTCAACCTGAAGGTGATTTATGGTTTCTCTGTTATGGATCAAATAGTTTCATCTTTCACACTTGCTGCATTTTCTGTAGCATTTCTATCACTTAAGGCTTTGCTTCTCAAAATAAAGGCGAGATAAGATGAATGGGTGTGTGTATAAGAACTCTCGATTGGACCCACCCGCAGGTATCTGAAACTTTACAGTTCTTCAAGTTTAATGAATGCTTATTCTGCTCAGGATAGCAAAGCTGAAAGGTCAGGTGAAAAACAGAAGTATCATCCTGCTCCTTTCTTGCTGTTTTTCATCACTACTAGTAAAAAATAATAATAATAATAATAATAATTGTTGTGTCCATAAATTTGTGACCGATCCTGTGTTCTTGTGCTGTGGAAAATAGTCTGAAGCAAACCAATGAGAACTCTGCACAATATTCTGTCTTTATTGGCTCCTTCACAATGGACTTTTCAATTCTAAATCATAGTTTTGAAGATATTTGAAGGGATTTTTAAAAAATGTTGTTCTGTTGTAGAAGATAGCTGTAGAAAAATAACAAGAGACAGTTTGGTGCTCATGAATTGCTCCCTACAGTGCATGTGTAGAGGAACACCGACTTATAACCTAAACAAAACTTAGTATAATCATAAGTAATACTTGAGGGTTCAATTAGTTCTGGAGATCAAGTAAAACCGCAGCACTGAGATTTTGACTGAATATGGCTATTCCCTGGTTCACAAGGTCTGCTTTCTCCTGGACATATGTTACACATATGTCTTCCAAAGCTATATAGGACGTAAAAATTCTTTCTCCCTGATCCTGCTGCTGTCAAAGTTACAAGATACTAGGTGTGAGATGATGGTGAGTTCTCCAATAATTAATCACCTTCTGTTCACATATCCAGTAAGTAGGGTCTGAGGTTAAGGGTGTGACATGTTAAGGGACAGACTGTGAGAGTTGGGGCTGGTCAGCTTGGAGAAGGGGAGGCTCCAGAGACCTGCTAGTGGCTTTCCAGTACCAGTACAAGAAAGCTGGGCAAGGGCTTTTTACAAGAGCTTGTAATGATAGGACACAGGGAAATGGCTTTAAGCTGGAAGAGGGTAGATTTAGACTGGATATGAGGAGGAAATTCTTTGCAGTGATGGTGGTGAGACCCTGGCCCGGGTTGCCCGGGGAGGCTGTGGATGCTCCAGCCCTGGAAGTGTTCAAGGCCAGGTTGGACGAGGCCTTAAGCAACCTGGTCTAGTGGGAGGTGTCTCAGCCCATGGCAGGGGGGTTGGAACGAGATGATCTTCAAGGTCCCTTCCAACCCAAACCATTCTGTGACTATGATCTGCAGTTTGAGCTGTGAGCACATTACGTCTGCCCATCACTCTGAGTAAAACAAAAAACAAAACAAACCCCCCCCCCCCCCAAAAAACCNTGAGGGCGGCTGCTTCTTCCTTGCCTCTACCGAATTGTGCTGAGACCCATGTCTAAGAAAGCTGTGATAATGAGCAGTACAGTAGCGAGCGGTGATTTATGATGCCTGGTTCTGACAGCTATAGTGCTGAGATTCCCAGGGTATCCGATCACTGCATTAGCATGCTGACAGCTCAGCATTTAGGACATTATGGTAATTTATCCTGCATACGCTGTCACCTGCACTGTCAGAGTTTCTTTTTAATGATGGTATAACTATTTTGTTTGTTTGTACTGCATTCTTTTCATTTGGCTAATGTCTTCTCATTAGATTGCACCTAGTAAATGAGAGTAATTAAGTGTTTCCTATAGCTCAGATGCAATGATTAAGTTGCAGAGTTGGTGCTGATTATGTTTTGTCATTTATCTCTATTAATCTGAGAATAATCCAGATGATAAACACATGTAATTTTTTAGCTAATGTTCAATAGATTAAATTTATAGCTTCTCAATGGAGCCAAACAGTAAGTGTGTGTTTATATATGAATAGTAAGTTATTGTACTTGTATTTCTGTTAAATAAACATAGAATTATCTGTGCAACTGAGGAGAAAAAAAAGAACAAACAGAACATCTACCAAATACAGGGATTTTCACCGTTTTAAAATGCATTTCTATATGGGAAACTGCTATTCATAATTCACAGTTAAGTGACTTTCTTTTTATTCTGCTTTCTCAAATATCTACAGAGAATCCTGTGGTGATATTTTTGAGAGTTTTTCCTACAGTTGTTGTATGTATTTGTTACTATTAATTGTAGAATACAAATCTCGTCTCTAGTAGCAAAATGTAGTTTTCGTATAAACACTTCCAAATTACTCAGTTGAAAAATGGAAAAATTACAGTAATGCATCAAATTAAGTACCGCAGAACAATTTGTAAATCTTTATTTAACTTTCAAGCTGCAGATAAAGAGAGAGAAAATGCTCAAGAGTTTTTCCTTCCACGTAGGAAGCTGCAATAATAAAATGTTGATACAAATAATAATGGCAGCACTAAATTTCAGGAGCACTCTGAGTTGTTTGATCGTGTTCCTTCTGTTTTTCTGGTTCTGTAAACTTCCTCGTGTGTTTGTGGGGTTTTTTCTAAATACCTAACTTAAGAAAGGTAGAATAGCATAGCCCCCAAACTGTTTGTGATTTATACATCATAATTCTGATTGGTTTCAAAAGTAGTGAGTTTTGTGTGTCCTCAGTTAATCAACTTCTTTAAAATGTAGAATTTGCAGTTTTAATAGATGCTGAAGACCCTGGATAGTTTTTGTGCTAAATATAGTGATACATAAATGAGCTGAACAATCCCTAATGTACTGCACTGTATTAGTGCTGAATATGTTGTCTTTATTCTGTCTGTGTCCATGGGATGTTTAAATCTCTGCTGTGTTTTGACAAGTGTCATTTAAGAATCTGGGGTTGCAGCCAGTAGCCCTTTGTTGCAGCCTTTGTTCAGTTCTGTGCCTTACAGTAGGATCACCGGTTTGATTTGGAACGGTTCCTCTGGTCTGGACAACTGTTTATTCCTTGAAGTTTTTCATTGAAATAATTACTGACCTTTGCCTAAGCTCAGGAACCAGTGCCCTGCAGTTGCCACTGGGGCTGTTTGACCCTCCAGGTGCACCCCGTTGCAAACCAAACCGCTTCTGATGCTGGGGAACTAAACCTGGACAAGTCGTCTTCTGTCCACAATGACTCCTCTCAGTACTGGGAAGACTGGTCAATAAAATCACTCAGACATGTCCTGTGTCCAGGTGCTGCCACCCTCACCAACTGGACAGAGGGACGTGGTGGGTTTGGAGCTGTAGGAGGGCAGTGGGCACAGCAGGAATTGGGCTTAGAAAGTTCAGATGAGATTGAGAAGGGTTGAAAACACGCTGGGGCAGGAGAGCGAAGGGACCTGATCTGGACAGTCCAGCTTTAATCCACAAATCTAAGGGTTGGTTTTTTTTTCAGTCTGTGCACATTTGGTAGACCTGCTCAGATTTTTCCAGTGTGTCTTTAGATGAGAACACAATTATTGAAGGATTTGATTTTCATTTTTTAATAGATGAAATTATTTTATTCATACAACTGTGTAGACTGCTAGCTTGGCGTTGATTGGATCAAATCGTTGTTCATTTACAATTATTTTCCTCTTATGCACATACATTTTAGGGTGTCAGCATTCTCTCCAGAAAAGCAAATACTCTGTTCTGTTTATATGGGTCACGCTTAGAGGAGCTGCTTAAAAATCCCGTGTACTGAATTCTGTTATCTTTTCTCTTGGGTGGTTCAGGGAAACAGTTGAAGCAGCCAGTGATGGCTGCTGGGCTTTCATTTCTTTGTGACTGGTAAATGAAACACATGCAGCCTCACCAAACTACATGACTAATGACAACCTCCAGTGGCTCCTGCAATCAAAGATTAATTTGCTTTATCAAGTTTAAAGAATAGTAGGCGATAAATCATGTCAAAAAGAAATAATCAGTGGCAGGCTGATGTTCTTTTGCACAGTGGAGGACAGGTGCAATAGAGGATTCATCTGCCATAGACTGTTAATTTTGTTCTCACGCTGTTGTGCTAATTTTTATTTAGTTGATTTTTAAGTCAAACAGGATGCGTTGCAAACTAATATTTTTTCCTAAAGTGGATAGTATTGGTGTTGAGCTCTAAAATTAAATACTTGTTTAGGGTCTATCACTTGGCGTCAAAATATTTTCAACTTAATTCCGTGAATAATTGATAGATGTATTTCATTCCTATTGGTTTTACTGTCTCCGAGCACAGTTTAATGTGGACAGGAATAAAAATGTGTTGTACATATCCAGTGCATACATAATACATTTCTTTTCTTTCCTGTTGATTCCTGTCTAGCCAGATCTCCTCTCTTTCTCTGTGGGAGAAGCATAACATTAGTCCTGGCAGTTGCTCTGCTGCCGCACTGGTTTAGGGTGCTGAGCTCTGAAGTGGAAAACTGATGATGCTGAGCAATTAAGACCTGACCCATCATGGGACTTTACACCATTTAGTCATATCACAGTTCACAGCCCAGGAAGTAATCATCACATGCAGGATGGAGTTTTACATGGTTCTCACTTAGTGAAGTGATTCAGAGACAGCATCTCTATGCCATTTGCAATTGCCAAATACAATCATTCCAATAAAACCTGCATTTCAGAAAATACCCCGATTAAGTCACCGTTAAGTGCGTAAGGCTATCTATAGTATGGCATTATAGTATTACATTACATGGCATGACACTGACTCTGACCTGCATTTAATGCTGAATTGTGGTGTACAGACAGCAAGGGCTACCGCCGTTTATTTTTCACGGAAAATACAGATATCCTTGACTGACTTAACACTTGAGCTTCACGACTGATTGCTGGCCCTTTTCAGTCTATTATTTCAGTTAAACTGTGGCCCAATAACATATTTTACAACAACATTTTACTGTGTTCGGAAGAATTTTAGTAACGGAATAATGCAGATTCTGTAAACTTGGGTAATGCACAGAAATGCTGTGATATCTTTATAATAATCTGTGAGCCCTCTAGTGGCATTCTCCATGTGCAAAGTTTGGCTGGCTAATTGTGGGCAGAGCGTAGAGCAGTTAGTGTGGTTAGAGAGGAGCTGGAGCAGTAGAACAGGATCAGCGCCAGTGAGAAGGAGGCGAAGGACAAGAGCAACCGTCTGGCCCCGGTGCAGGGAACCAGCTCCTGCAGGAGGAATCGAGATATTTGCAGTGAATCTTTTCATACTGGTGGATTTGCATTGTGCAAGGGGAAAAATTGTAAAACTAACCAGCTCCACGACTTGGGTCTTGCAAACACAATAAATTGTGACCTGTCTGCCCCGATCTGATAATATTTAGATGGAAAGGTGCAACACTTAGCATGCCAATATTAAGAGTTACGTTGCAGAAAGATTAAAAGATTTTTTAAAAGAAACTTATTGTGAAGTCAAAGAAAAAATTTGCATTCAGGCTGAGCTTGACAGAAGTAGATTTTTAAATAAACCATAGCAATTTACTGTAGCTGCTGGGTGCCCGCAGGCTCCAGGCGGTGCTGTTCAAGGTGGTTGCATTAGTGCCAGAGTTTACCTACCTGCCTGCAGTCTGTGGGTTGTAAAGACTGAATAGTAGGGAGAAGAGTATGACGGGTCGTGTGTCGTGTTGTGTCGGTAGCTCTGTCTTTCCACTGCACCGTTTGAAGATCTGTGCCTGCCTTCTGGTTCGGACAGTGGCACCCAGGAGACTGCCCAGTGCTGGTTCCCCAGTGCCACTAACCGTGCTGGCTGAACTCAAGCAGGACGTGCAGAGGACTCTTCCAAGCATAGCTATGTAACAAACTGCCCCCCCTCACTTCTTGTTTTATTTCCTTTCATTCTTACTAACTCAAACTTCTGAAATGATACCGCAGTACTGCTTCAATTCCTCTGTGCTGTTCTGGTGATGCTAGAGAGCTGAAAATGCAGGTTAATCCTCCAGTAACATCTTGCTACTTGTGAATCTACATTTAAAAGTAGGAGAGAAAAAACACTCTTTAATTACTTATGTGTATCTTCAATTACTAAATAATACCGACTGTTTTTTCCTGGCTCTCTTAATTTTTGATGTAAAGATGTAATGCGGAAATTAGTGATTAAAATAGTTCTCGGAGCGAAAACGTAAAATACAAGTAAATTTGAGTTTACATTAGTGATGTAAATTTTAAATTCATAATGGTTAAAACAAAGCTACCATCAAAGTAAGCATTATAAGAAGATAAAAGTGCGTCACCAAATGGGGCTGTGGCTCACCAGTGGTGAGCAGAGGGGAAGACTAAACTCCCCTCCCTTGACCTCCTCGGGATGCTCTGCCTAGCACAGATAATTACAGTTATGCCTGATTTACTGTGATGTTACTCATACATAAGTCAAATCTCGGCTCATTTTTAATATAATGGTGACTCTAGGAATAGATTTGGACATGAAAACAAGAGGAGACTGCGTTTATTTTACTTCGGGACAAAAAAAAGCGGTACCCCCATCTCAATTTTAATCCGTAGTCTGTAATTAAAATGGCAGAATTAAGATATTTCATAAATTTCTTTCAGCAGTTCTTAGGAATGTAACCCACCTTAGCAGCACCCTCACCCTGGAAAAAAATCTGTCTTGGAGTTGATAACACATGAGTGAAGATAGGTAATAAATAATGGTATGGAAAGTCAACTTGTTTGAACATATTTTGCCAAAAGCACTGAATATGAAGTTGGGCAAGAGAAAGGAGAGACATTTTCTGCGTATTACTGATATACTTTATGATGACTTAGTGGAACACCTTGCAGCCAGCTGCCTCCTTTATTCAGAGGTGTTCTACAGCCATCAGAGCTGTTTCTTCCATACAACAAAGTCAGGAGCTAATTCATCGTTAATTGTTGAATGTTCCTTTTTACAGCGCGTAGAGTCACCACAGGAGGCACCTGGCTTCCTTAGCTTGTCTATAATGTGCTCAAAATAATGGGAGACTCTGACAACCTTGATATTTAAAGCAGTATGACTTGGGTTTGGGGGGGGGCGTGTCTTCCCTTTATGAAAATGTTTTATTTCATTTAAAACAAGAATACGAATAAACATTTTCTCCAGCGCATCTGGTTCAGGTTTGTGTTAAACTTGATAAGTATCTTGTATACCGGCATGTGATTTTCATACCTAGTTGGATTAGTGGAAGGCTGAACACTGGGAGATCTTGGTGCATCTGAGCAGTGAGGAGCAATGATAGAGCTGCTCACCCGGACAGGCAAGGGCTGGCTCAGTGGCTGTTATCTTGCATGCAGCCAGGCTCCATATCGTGAGGTCAAATCTGCAGAACATAGAGTATTTGAGCTACATTTTGTATTTCATTTGATACGTACATCCTCCCCAGCTTAGTTGTATCAGATTATTCAGAGCTCTTTCTGACATTTGCTTTTGTGTGCTTAACAGAGTAATCCAGAATTGTTAGTAATGTTGTTCTGGTACAGATCCGTTTCACAGACAGCAAGATATTTTTAAAGAACTCAGACTTAAACACACTGTAGTTAAATATCAGTTAAAATAACAGTTGTCTGTCTTCTGCCACTTGCCATTCTTCTGAAGCAAGGAGGGGGAAAAAGCCCCAGTATTTTAGTGATCTGTTCCACACAGGTTTCATCTGTATCTTCTTTGTTGGAAGAGTTGGCAGTTGGCATCAATTTGGATCAAAAGAACTGCAGTTAGGAAGGCCATGAGGAAGGTTCCATATTATTTCTCCAGAGCATTCTCACTGCTGACGAGTTGTTTCTTGAGGCATGTAGCTCTATTGAGAAGGAAGTCTTCCGGGAACAAAAGTTTTATTTCTGAAGCAGGGAGTTTATATCCATTTAAGTTTTAAATGATTGTATAGATATCATCTACACAATGATGCAGCTTATCGCAAGATACGTAGAAGCGTTTGTTTGTAAGTTGATAGCAAATCATAATGCTATTATTTGAGATTTCGTAGCAATACACACGGGAACTGATGATTTAAAGAGCATTAGTGTAACAGACCATCCTTGAAGGAGCTCTTAACAGCACGAGTATGTTCTAGTTCGTGCATTTTCTTTAATTTCATTCTGATCTGCTGAATAGCAATAACATTTAGAGTACAATTTAGATTTTTTTTATGTAATCATCTAAATGTGCGTGCTGTTGGAGCTAAAGAATTTGTTTTGCAATATCGCTTAAGATAAGCGTGAGTCAGCACCTGATAGTACATCTTACAGATCGCTTTGCTCCCAAGGTGGTTTGGATTCTTTGACCGTGGAGAGCAGCCGTGTCTGGCAGCGTTCTGTTACCTGTCAAGTTTACATAGATTTGATTAGCTTGTTTGCTTCAGAGAGCAGCAAATGGAACCAAAATGCTGCTCTGGATATTATTAAAGACCATTGCTCTCACTCCTACTGTAAAAAGATGACACGACATGAAGGACTGTTTGCAGAATCACGTGGCCACACTTCCAAGTCATGTGGGCCCTGTAGATGTGGGTGTTGCCTGTTGGGTTATCTGGTGTTGCATCTCGATTCTGTGGCATGAACCACTGTGTTCTTTGCTGTATTCACTCCAGTGTGACTGATTCGAATGTTGGATGGAGTGACCTTTTTTGATTTTGTTCTGTATTTTTCGCTCTTAGTTGGAATGACAGTCTGGGTTTCTCCAGCCAGAGCCAAGACAGTTTAGATTCTGTTTTCCTCTGCATGACTTCAAGGTGTCACCCTTTGTTTAGACGCCTTCCACATCAGAGGCTGAAGTCTGAAATTCCCATGTTACTGAGAATAATTATTGATCAAGATTCTTGACCAATTTTGATTGATCAGTTTCATTAGTTTTTATTAGTTTTGTAAGCTTTTCAATAAGTACTTGTGTAACTCTAATTCTATTCCCTGCTGGTGATGCAGGCTTGGATCTATTTCTGTGCTATCTATACACTATATTTGTGTTTGGAATTCCTTCACTTACAGTATGCATTGTCAAATTATGGCTATGTTTATAGTTCCTTGATTTCCACACAAGCATGATACTGACAACCTTCTGTTCAAGATATACGTCTCGAATACTTTCTGTGTTTATAGGTCAGACCATATTTTTCCTTTCTCCAGCTCTTCCTTGACTTCAGTGTCCTGTGATTTAGCTTAAATTCCTGGGTGAGGTTAGGAGTTGTTGAATGTTCAGTGTCTGAGTATCACTATTTATTTTTCTATTTAAATATATCTGTAGCTCCTCTTGAGCCAAACCTGTGTTTCCAAGAGCCCTGTTAAATTCACTCTCCACTCTTCGCAGTGCTTTCTGGCATCCTCTTAAGCAAAAGATACTCTCCTGGTATAGACACACCAGGCCAGGCTCCATTCACTCTTTATTCTCTACCGTCTTAAAATTGCACCTATATTTCATCCCCACGAGTAGACAGACTAACCTGAATTAGGAAACTGTGGGCTTGTCTTTGTTAAACCTCCCTTTTGCCTTCTCTAGATAATGAGTGTCTGTGTCTTGGTATTTTAAGCACTAATGACACGTACAAGTACAAGAAAATACATATTACCAAAAGTAAACCTTTGGTTACCATAGGGAGAAGTGGCCCTAGAATTAAGGGAGTGGAAAAGTGTCTGCAAACTGTTTCCCATCTCATTTTGCATCAAGCAATGCTCAGGCAGACTGAAAGATCTGCCCCACAGCATCTCCATTCAGAATGATTGATGGTGGTGGTGCTGGTGTGCTTGGTGAGGAATTCAGAATCACGCGGCATCTCTCCTAACGTGGCATGGTTGTTATCTTAAAATTCAATAGCAATATTTTAAATGGTTTTATTTGCTAGTGGGGAATTAAGGTTTTATTTTCCTGCTCAATTAAAGAACTGCCCTTTTGGAACTACAGCAATGAGAAAAAGTTGTGTGAGCAAAGCAAAACCAAAGCCACAGATGCTGTAAAAACGACTCTGAGCAGAGGAAATTAATATTAGAACTACGCATCTTAAATTTAGATGCATGAATTTTTTTAAAAAAAGTAATACTTAATTTAATGGTTTATGAGACGATCACATTTTAGGGAACAAATATATGAAAATGGTTTAGCACATCAGCCTTAGAAAAAAAAAAAGCAGGAGGAAAGTGAGAGACAATGCACCTCAGCATTTTGTGCAGGTCAGCTATGATTGCTAGGCCAGCCACGAAGAAAAAATATTTAAGAGCAGCTCAGTGAGTTTAA
>WEIS01085528.1:489-15522 GCA_013389965.1 Todus mexicanus
CTGTGCCAATCTGTTCTCGCTTCAAGTTGAAGAAGAGATAATTTGCTTCATCCTTTACTGGGTAGGAATGATTAAACATTTACACAACACCAGAAAAACTTCAAAATAACTTCTGGCATAACCAAAAACAAATCAAGTTTTTGATTATGTGTCAGTTCCAATAACAATCAAAGCAATCCTTGAGTTAGTTTGCATAAAAATATTAAAGCTGTAATGCACACTGGCTTTTCAGACCACTGTAGCCTAAAGTCTTTGATCTACCTGTGGCAAGCTTGTGTTGTGTAAATACTATTGAGAAAAAAGGAAACATTTTTCTAAAATCCCCATTACTGTTTAAATTACTATTCATTTATTCAAATGCAGTTATACAGAGAGAAACTCCTATCACAAGCTAGGAATTCAGATCTGGGCTTTACATTGCAAGACAACTTTGAGAAGACATCAGCTGGGTGAAGCTATATTCTGCTAAAGTGCTTTCATCTCCAGGGCAAGATGAGTTCTACAGCACATAACATCAACTGTTGGGGAACAGTTACAATACCAATACAATAACAGGGAACAAAAATCATGAAAACATGCCCATGTCTAAGAAAAACATTAGAGAGATTCTAACTTTGCTTCCAGATTGTGGATATAAAAATGCAAAAACCAATTTTAAACTACCTTGAAGAGAAGAGCAGACTGTAACTCGGCAGCACTGCCAAAGCTGCAATTCTTGGTGGTATCCCTGGTGCTATCAGTTTTACTGCAAAGAAACTGGTCAGAGCTGGTAATCAAAGCAGGTCTCCTGGATTAATAGCTGACAGATTTAGATCAGGTGTGGTGGATTGGCCCCAGCTGGCAGGTAAGCCCCCACTCAGTCAGTTGCTCACTCCTCCCCCAACAGAATGGGTGAAGAAACTGGAGGGGTAAAAGCAAGATAAAACCCCAACCCTCATAGGTCAAAATAAAGACAATTTAATACCTGAAGGAATATATATACAACAACCAGGAGCTGAGGGGGGCACCAAAAAAACCCCAAACAAGCAAAGAAGTGATGCAAAGGCAACCACTCAGCATTACCAGTCTGATTTCTGGCTAGTCCACAAGCAATGGCTGCTAGAGTGGAAACACTGGTATGTTACCAATACTGGTTTGGTCGCAAATGTCAACACACCACCATACAAGATTGACATGAAGAAATGAACAGAAGAATGTTTTATATCAATATACAATATATGAAGCTAAAAAAAGTCAGAGCTTCCCACTAGAGCTACTAAAGGGAAGGTAAGTACTCAAACTCACCAACCTATTGAAACGAACAAAATTATCTGTTCAGAGATTCATTAATTCATACATCATACTTCTCCAGAGAAATATTTCTTCAGCCATGACATATTTACCTATGAATAACTGCTTGTTACTAAACACCAAGTATTATATTGCTATAGAACCTTGATAAACTTCATTCGCATGCCAAAGAAACAAGGGGTTTCTTCGCAAATATTTCCACTACTCTCAGAAACTTTTTTTGTGTATATAAACACATTTAAATTAACTTGATAATATTCTGGTTTATGGATAAAACAAAATGCAGCTATTTTACCTCTTGCAGAGTAAAATATATTCATTCAATCAGACAAGGAAACAGCCAGAACAAACTTGCTTCTCAGCTAGAAAATTGCTAGATTAAAAATGTCAAACAAGACCAACGCTCAAAACATGATCTGTGTTTCAAGCTTTGCTCATAAATATCTTCTGATGGAAGCCTGGCAGTTCATACACTCTACTAATTTTCCCTGTTTTACTTTCAGTTGAAGCATCTGATTTTCGTTCGGTTTGACAAACAAAGGAAGCTCAGAATTGTTACAGGAGAAATCTGTTAACTTCTGCAATACTGGCTAGGTAGAGAGACTACTTTTATTGCTACCTTTGTGAACTTTCACATCAACCTTTCCAGCCTTTTTGACAGACAGGTTACCCAACATGTTATGAAGCAGACACATGGGAAGAGAAATGGCAAAAAGTGGACACGCTATAGACATGAAAAGAGAAATGTAAAAGACATAAAAATAAATGTTAGCAATGACAAGTTGGCTAAAATCCTCATGAAGTGGACCTATGGCACACGTAGGGAGAAATCCAGTTTATCAGCACAAGATATTGATGCTCAAATGGTTCTTCTACAGACTCAAAAACCAGAGACCAGTGTTAAAGAGTCTGCAGCAGAGCAACGATGTCAATGAGCAGGCGGAAGGAAGGAGAAAAAGAGTTTTGTTTCCTTGCATGTAATCTTGTGGAACGTGTACAATGTTAATCCTGCTAATGCTGAGCAGGACTTGAGGGATATTTGCTTTCTAACTCCACACATCTGCTGTGATACTCTGTGGCACAATAGCCTAGCTTGCCGGCCTAGAGGCAGGAATACAGCTAATTTAGTGTGCTTCAGGAGAAAGGTTGAGATGTTTATTACCGTGAGATTTTTGTGCTATCTCTGGGGCTAGAGATTCACTGAGCTGGCAGCCAAATGCCTGAAGGAGGGAGTCTTGTGAAGATCTTCCGTGTTTGGGCTGAACCAAGAGGTGCAAACAAATCCTGAGGGCTAGAATGTCCAAGTGGAGACCTTTGCCTGATTAATAGCAAAGCTAATATTAAAGTTTACACCCCTGAATTTGTTAATGAGCACATGATAAATATACTTGGCTATATTACTTAACTCTCCAACCAAAATCACTCTAAACTTCACCTAGAAAGCAGGGACAGACAAAATTGGAATATAAATTAAGCATTTAAAGGGCATATAGATGAGGTGCTTAGGGATATACCTTAGGGGTGATAAAGATTAGAGTTAAAGGTTGGACTGGATGATCTTATAGGTCTTTTCCAACCTAGGTGATTCTGTGATAAAAATCACCAAGGGGATACACCCCTCGGGGTGGAGGGGGAGAAGACTGGAAGGTCCAGCAGAGATGGTCAATGGGTTGTGCTTCTCTTCCTCTATCCAAGACACGGACACCTTCTTATTAAGAACTGTGCTTTCAATATACAGTATACCTCTCATTTCAATTAGCTATAGCAAAATGACTCAGGCCTATCCTTTTGCAGTCGGTGTATTTATCCACGGCAATTGTGAGCTTCTCTGTCACTTTAATAAATCAAACCTATTTGTTTAACCTTTAAACTATCTCAGCATAAGTCCTTAACTGGGCTTTGAAACTGATAATTACCGTTTCAGCCAGAGCTCCATAGTGAGGCTCTGAGATAGACACAAATGTGTCTTTATATGTCACCTTAATTGGGGACCCTGAGACAAGACTCTGGCGTACCTTTGACTTGCAAAACTGCTCAGTGCAGCCGTTGGGCTCTGGCAGGGGAGTGTCTCCTTCTCCCTTTTCCCCTTTCCCCCCTATGCCCACTGCCCCAATATGCAACGTACTCTCAGCCTATTTTGTATTTGAGTAGCTCGATGAGGTTTACAAGCAATTATTCTCTGACCCAAACTGTATCAAGCTCAGTTCTCCCTAGGACAGTAAGGGAACTTTTTTTGTACAATAAAAAGCATCTAATCTATTTCTAAATTATTCTCTTCTGAAGAAGAGAAGGCTCTGAAGAGACCTCATTGTGGCCTTCCAATATCTTAAGGCCGCTACAAGAAAGCCAGGGAGGGACTTTTCAGGATGTCGGGTAGTGACAGGACTGGGCAGCATGGAGCAAAACTAGAGCTGGGGAGATTCAGATTAGACTTTAGGAGGAAATTCTTCCCCATGAGGGTGGTGAGACGCTAGCCCAGGTTGCCCAGGGAGGTGGTAGAAGCCCCATCCCTGGCAGCCTTTAAGGCCAGGCTGGATGGGGCTCTGAGCAACCTGCTCTAGTGGGAGGTGTCCCTGACCAGGGCAGGGGGGTTGGAGCTGGATGAGGTTTAAAGATCCCTTCCAATTCTGACACTTCTATGATTCTAAATTAATTCCCACGGCTACATTTATCTACTTAGGTCACAATTAAGATTTTTTGTGCTTACATTGAGTTCTGTTGTGATTTGTCTACTTCTTTTGGTAATAGTCTTCCAAGTTACCAAAGCTTAATTTTACATAGCACAATAACTTGAGGTACACAGAAATCCTAAAGAATACAAGGAGATTTTTTTAAAATGATTGTATACAACATACATTTTTATATAAAGAAGCTGAAAACATGGCAATATGTAGATAAAATCCATTTCTTCTTTAATGGATTTTACTTTTTTTATTTTTTAAATGTGATTGAATATAACAATTGTTCGTTGAGGATTCACCAGCTCTTGTGGCTGCTAGGACACAGATTTTCCACATACATGCTGGAGAATTTATATCAAAACAAGCTGCTCGGGAAAATTTAACTGAGGTACATTAAGTCAGCTGAGTTGCATAGCTTGGATGATGAATACTTCATGAAGGATAGTGACCCTTAGCTATCTATAATAGAATACAGTCTAGATCTGTGACACATCTGTTAAGCTGCAGGAAAGATTTTTAATAATTCATCTGTGATTTCACATCACTCCAGAGATACTGCTACATTCTGTTGCTGGCAACAAAGAAAAGGGTTGTAACCAGCATCACATTGTTCTTTGCAAGCTTTAATTTTCCTTGTAGCCAGTAAGTAGTGACTGCAATAAGTAGTAGGTCTTTGGAATACAGAGAGTGACCTGTTTTGATTTTTTTAAAGCACTATTTAATGATTAGAACAACTTAGGAAAGTATGGCTTGGTAAGGACAACACCCTATCACAGATAAACATTTTGGGGGAGAAAGGAGAAGGTGTACGAGATCACATTCAACTTCAGACAAACAATGTCCACTGAACCTGGTAACATTCAGTTTTCACAAGCATAAATCGCATAAATCACACCATTGCTTTGGAAATCCATATGTTATTGTAGCAACATAAGAAAATCTGTGGGTGGAGATGTAATAAAAAAATAAGAAAGAACAGCCACAACAAAAATACACCACAAAGAAAAGCCTAGTTTGCACAATGAAGGGAACTGTCAGCCTCATTTCCTACTGTCTCTCAGGAACATGTATATGTTGCTCTAAAATATTCAGCATGTTATGGTTTCACCTGCAGCTTCTGTTGTGAATCCCAAATAATCCTGACCTGGGTTTGAGTGAGTAGCTTTCTTGTCCATATTTTAATTGCCTCTAGGAAAAATAAACTAATTATCTTTCCTGACTAAAAGGAACCTCTTGTCTCTTGGTGTTGTTTTTCTGAAACTGCTGGTGCTCATTTTAAGCATCCCCTGTTACAATGACAAAGTCTTCAGATTAGGTGGCACAGGCTTATTTTGTACACTGTGAACTGAGAAAAAAAATACATCATCCCCTGAGAAATACGCAGACTTACAGAGGCCAATAATTTATTTATATGCATTGCTTTCCAAATTTCATTAACAGGTTTTTTTTGTCTGAATGTGAGTATTGTGGTTGCTGATTTGAAGTCCATAGACCTTTTCACAGAGAGTTGTTAGCATTATTCATAACTTCTAGCCTTTTGTTCCCAGACTGGTCAACAGTTTGATAGAAATGAGATACAGGAATTACATATTTCAGGAAATATATATTCCTACTTATATTACCTCCTGTATGGAATATGACTGTATTACTCGTACTCATTTAGTTAAAAATTGAGCCACAGAGTTCATAAATATGTTACAAAGTTAAATACAGTGAAGGAAACAGGTTGAAGTTAAATAAAGTTATTCTTTGTCAAGCTTGAACTATATTAATCTATCAATTTTGATTCCCACATCTCAAAAAAACCCCAACCAAAGACAAACCAAAAAACCTCCCAAAACCCCACAACAAACAACCAAAGAATGGAGTCCATCTAACCATGAGGAAGAACTGCTTTCT
Organism: Todus mexicanus; assembly: GCA_013389965.1. Lineage (NCBI taxonomy): Eukaryota > Metazoa > Chordata > Aves > Coraciiformes > Todidae > Todus > Todus mexicanus. Next base: position 6,360 of record WEIS01085528.1, read on the forward strand.
TTGAGGCTGATGGAGCACTGGAATAGCCTGTCCAAGAGAGGTGGTGGAGTTTCCGTCTCTAGAGAGATTCCAAACCCATCTGGACACATTCCTGTGAGACCTTCTCTAAGTGAACCAGCCTTGGCAGGGGGGTCAGATGAGATGACCTCCAGAGGTCCCTTCGAGCCCCTGTCATTCTGTGAGCAGCTTTATAGGAAGCCAGTACATCATGTTACTATGGTTTACAGTTAGGTCTTGGAACACAAGAGTGCTACCTGATGTGTAGCTATTTTTAGAGGCTGAGCATATCATCCTCAAAGTCTGTTCTGCATTCCCAGAGCCAAGATGATGTGTCACACTCAGGTTGGATGCATTTCTGAAGCCTGCAGGCAGGGATCCACTGGTGACGGTGCATATCAGCATGGAAACTGAACAGCAGGGCTATAGTGCAAATGAGAAAATTACTTCAGGCAGCCAGAAATTGTACTAGGGAAAACAAAATGTTGAAATGGCTTTATTTGTATTCATTCCTGCCAAGAAAGGCAGAATGGGAGTATGCTACTGTATGGCAGATCACTGGGATAAGAGCTGAGAAGCTTAATGCGGCTTATTACAGGAGCAGAAGCTTAAACAGAGCTTGCTTTCTTAGCAGGAAGAGGAACAATTGTCTAGAGGACAGGCAGCTACCATCCCTGAAAAGGCATTAAATGAAAAGAACCCCACACTGTAGCTACCAGAGGACCTTGTATTCACATTACAAGCCAGACACTCAAAGCAGTGTCCAGAATCTGGTTCAAATCTTGGATCCAAAAGGAGTGGAACTGCTCCAAGGGGAACAGTGATGCATTTGAGTGCTACCACCAAGGCACCAATTATAGCCTCAGACTGAATACATTCACCTCCAAACCACCTCCAACACACTACATTGCTAATGTAAGTCACAGAATCCCAGCATGGAAGGGATGTCCAGAGCACATCTTGGCTAACCCCCCTGCTTCAGCAGGGTCACCCAGAGCAGGGGTCCAGGATCACATTGTCGATGCAGGTTTGGAATCTCTCCAGAGAAGAAGACTCCACAACCTCTCTGGGCAACCTGGGCCAGGCTCTGCCCCCCTCCACAGCAAAGAAATTTCTCCTTATGCTTAGGTGGAACTTCCTGTAAAAGAGCTAACAAAAGCCAAACTCTTAATGTGGATTTTCAATAACTCCAAAAAACCAAGAAAGGTCTGGATGACTGGTGAAGAAAAAAAAAAAAAAAAGCAGGTGTGCTAATATTTTTTTAAGTGTAATTAAGAAGTTACCGTAGCAATGGTAGCCAGCAACCATTCCCAGTCAGAATAACCAAACAGCTCCTCCCAGAACCCAACATAAAAGAGCTACAGAATGCAAACCCAATAAAATAGTGCTTGTGGAATACAGAGACTACAAAAGAAACATGTTATGTTTAATGCTCTTACAAGTTTGGGCAATAGTGGCAGTATCTTTAATGCACAGTAGTAGTAAGGCAAAACTGTGCGGACTTAAAACTGGGTCATACTTGAGAACCTCCCTTTATTCTTTTTATTGTTTGCCCCCACCATGTCCTATTACTTCACTTTCTTCAGTGTGAAACAATATCCACATCATTCCTGACTACAGCAGACCCTTCAGACCACTGTTTGTGTGCCTCTAACCAAGCTTCTCCTTTCCTAAAATCCACAAGTAAATCCTGCATCAGTGTTTCTAGTCCCTAATTTGGCTCCTCAGCTTCCACCGTTGCTATACTAATATTTCAGCATATCTAATTTAATACATACAGACCGGAATTTCTGAGGTTGATCTGACCAGCGTAATCACCAATATTATCATTTTGTCCTACTGAGTCTGCCTGATCTCTCTCAGCTTCCTAATTTCATTTTTTATCATGTCTTTGTCCAAGTTATACAAGCCTTTCCAAACGTTGGCTTTCCATTTCTTTGCCACTAGTCTATAGGATGTGATTAATGGAATCTATTAATTTCTGTCTCTGATTGAGACTGTTTCAAGCATACTTAATGTCTACAGCTTATACACTAGCAGATTTGTTATGATACAAGCAGCCAGGCTCTCCCACCCCTTCACTCGCCTCAGTGATTCACACCCGGTGGTTATCAGGCTGGACAGCGACTCCTGATTTTAACATCGGAGCCCCCTTGAAATAAATTATTTTCCGGGTTGGAAGCAAAGCAGAACAACTAAAAAGGAGTTAATGAGGTAGTAAAAGCAGGAATGTAAAGTACAGACCCATTTATTGAAGCCAGCCTACAGATAAGGACAGCGCTATCCCATTCAGACAGCACGCCAAAAAAATAACAAACAAGATGGAGAAAGATCAGCAAAAATTAATTTTCTGTCTCATGCACCACACAGTTGCCAGTATATTAAAACATCTTAAAATGAGCAATCATATCACTACACTTCCAAATACCAGTAGGTTTTGTTCAGCACCTGTGATAGTTTGGTCTCAACTAATGACCCTTATTACACAGCCTTGCTGGACAGGGTCACATCCCATCTTATACCTAACAAATGAAGGCCAAAGCACTTGTCAGAGGTACTGTGCATTATTGTGCGAACAGAAGCTCTCAAATTCTAAAAATATTATGAAGAACAAAAGATCTCTCTCCCTCACAAAAAGATAGGCAGCCATTGGCAGTCTGTACCATCATTTATGTCAGCGGCAGAATTCCAGAGACCAAGCTGAGAAAACCGTGCACTGAATTTAGCAAGGAGTTAAAAGTATTATCTAAAACTTCTATAGTAATGGAAGGATTTATTGTCCTCACTTATGCACACAGTGAAATCTCAGTGGGTCTTCCAGTAGAGAAAGAGGCTGATTTTAGCCGATATTGAGCAGCGTAACTCGCCCAGAATTGTCCCTCCCTCATTTCTTTGACATTTGCAGCAGGGCATCAGCTTAGGAGATTCAGCATTTTCAGCTCCAGAGCTCAAGAGTGATGACCCATCTCTTCTCTAGTCAGACTAGGATCTTTGTTTGGTTTTGATGAATTACATAATAGCTATAATCAAAAGTTGAGGATGTTTCATAGACCAGAAAACCCAGGCAAAAGCTTTTGTGTAGTGGTAAGTGCTGGTAATTAAGTATCACCCATTCTTCCCTTTATTTGACAAAGCTGCACACAGAATATCAATTGAATTTCCCAAAGTAAGCACCACCAGAGCCAGCCATCCTCATTCCACCAAGCTGACCTAATTTAACTCATCTCTTAGCACAGTTCTACTAATATAACCTCAACAGTGCAATCAAAACTATACTGCAAACTGGAGACAGAACTGCACATACGTTCACACAGGAATGTATGCTAAATCCAAACATACAAAAGGAATCCACTTGCCTGTTTTTGAGCTGAATTAGGGAAGAATCTTACTTAAACAACTCATAAAAGTTCTATTTCCTAGTCAAGATAAAGGTGCCCGGGGACCTGGTTGCCCAATGTAAAACTGAGCAGAATGTTGGAAGTCTTGCTCTCACCATTTTCTTTCCTGCATGAACAGACCATGACTCTTCACAGACACTCTGAGGTAAAATCCCCTCTCAGTCCTGCTCTAAGGAGAAATCACCAGTACAGCCACTGTAAACTACCTGGAGAATCTACGGTGACCTAACTACACAATCCATAAACCTCACCATTGCCCTGTTCTGAGGTATAAGAGAAGGAGCTGTGAAACCGTGCTGAAGAAACACTCACCTCAGGTCTCTGGACATGAGAAGAAAAACTCTTCCTATTGCTTGCTGGTTGCAACATTTTCCCTAGTGCCAAATCCAGAGGTAATTTCCAGATAGCAAGCTTGAGAAGCAGAGTGTTTCCTCATGCCTGATACACAGATACAAGTATTTTTTTCTGGTAAAACTTTCTGTTGGCTTCTTCAGTCCTTTTTACCCTCGTTGGCTGGATTTTAGCAAACTCATTCTACTTCAGGCATGGCTGGGTAGAGACTTCTCCCCATAGCAGTCTGAGGTCGAGAAAAGAAGGAGAGCAGTGAATAGCTTTAGTTTTTATTCTCTCATTGATTTGGCTTTTAAGAACATGTGCTGTGCATTAAGGATGATGAGCTAGCCACAGGCTACTCTCTGGTTCTCTATTATCAGGAAGTTGATTGCAATTAACACCAATTAAGCTAAGGAATGGAAAGGGGATGAAGGGTTGGTAGTTTGGGGTTTAATTCTCCTGAAGCCCTGCCCCAGACTGCCCAGGGCAATGATGTAGTCCCCATCCCTGGAGTTTTCAAGCCGTGGAGATGTGGTGCTGAAGGACATGGGGTAGTGGTGCCCTGGCAGTGCTAGGGGAACAGTTGGACTTGATGATCTCAAAGGTCTCTTCCAGCCAAAACAATTCTATGATGCACAAACTCTGGTAGTCTTTAATAGCTGAGGTTTTCTTCTATGTTCCTGGGATTTAAGTTTGCAGCCTTGCAGTTTAGATAGACAAACAGTGGATCCTGGGTGAAATACGCCCCTTGAAAAGGCTTCTGAGTGCAATCTCCTTTGCTGTAGTTTTTATTAAATAAAACCTGTGGCCTGGCCATATCAAGACATTCCTGAAGTGTGCTCTTTCCCTTTATCCAGATAATGTCTTATGAGGGGGAAAAGGTTTCCCAAATCCTTCCTGGCAGTGGTGCTTGCTCCCAGCTGCCACCTCCAAGCTGTTGGTGAGGGAACAGAGCATGAGCAGCCCTGGTGCAGACAAGCAGCAAGCCCAGGGCTTGTGGGAAGCTTCACTCTTACAGCATGGGGTGGAGAGCTGGTGATCTGTGGAGGAACACTGGAATATGGCTGATTCCTGAGGTTGGTGTTTGCTTTACCAGCCAAGAAAGGTAAAAGTCTAAAATAGGGTAAGGAAAGGAACAGCCATCGAACTTTTTATGAGCAAAACAATCTGGCTGCTGCTGAAGCTGTCAGCTTGTAGCATGGCTGTATGGTTACTGGGGGAAGTATAGGTAATACAAATCAGTCCAGCTGATAGCAAAGCAGGTAATTTTTTATTACTGTTTTATTTTTTTGGTTCTGAGAGGAACACTTCTGAAGCAGCTCAGCCGTGCAGGCTCCCTCTGGTGGCTCATTCCCATAATTGACAGGTTTTCTACACGCAAAAAAGATTCACTGGTGTCCATCTGATTGGAATTGGCCTGATGTGGTAGAACCGATGTTTGGCAGCACAGAGGTTACAAAGCTGTAAGTAAAGCACTGATCAATAAATACTTTTACTATGAGTAGTAAAGGCTCGTGGGTTGTACAGTCTTTATGTTGTTGTGCAAAGAGAGAAATGTTCAGTTTATAACGTAAAGCCTTTTAAAATAAGTTTATTAACTATGAAATAATGTAGTTTTATTTCATAATGTTAAAAACATGCTGAATTCTAATTCTGCTCCTACTGCATTTGAGAAATTACCATCCTTTTAATTACTTCAAAGTAGATATTTACTGATGGAGACACAAATAAAGTGAGGCTTAGAAAGTAAGATTAGAAGATTTTTAAAACAAACTAAAAGCATAAATACTTGCAGAAGCTGAACTTAGACATGCATCCACATTGAGCACGTCTTGTAGCTCAACAAGATCTTTACATTAAAACAAACCAAACCAAACCACAACAACAGAACAAAAAAACCCAAAACCCCAAAACACACACGCACAAAAAAATCCCCAAACAAATAAAACAAAACAAAACAAAACCAAAACCAAAACACAACGAAAGAAAAGACCAGATAACTGTATCACTAACATGACTGCACAGCTTCCAGCAGCTATACCAAGCTCTTCGGCTTTTATCCCATGTGGACATACCCAAGACCTACCAGACTTCATCTTAAGCAGTTAAAATTTCATAAGTGACTAAATATAGCCTGGTAGTTAGGGAATGCTCTTTGTATTAGAACCTTCTAGCAGGTCAGGAGCTAGCATCTAGATGAAATAGGTACAGCGAGTACATCCGGCGCATTTTACTTCAGACTGCAATTAACCCTGGTGAAGTCTAACGTAGTCTGACAGCTCCTGGTGCCTACACTGCCAGAATTGAGGCTGGGCGAGGAAATGGTATTTGTGAACATCCCCTAAATGTTGTCTTATTGATATAATTCTTCTCAGAACTGCAAAAGCAAGAGGACTTTGGGAGTACCCAAATATCGGCTGCGAATATTTTGCTCCGGCGGAACCAGGTTTTGCACGCGTTTCAACTTTTTTACTTCAAGTTTTCATCTCACCAAATACTATATTAGAGGACTCATCGCTGAGTCTTTGTAGGGAATGTTTCCTAGTTGTGAGACAACCTTTGTGAAGCTTAAGTCCTTATTTGTTCTAATATTTCACTGCATTGCAAACCATTAAAAGTTATTTCAGGATTGTTTCTCTGCTTCATGTGCCCTCTCACACTTGAAATGTGTTGGAATCATCAGAATATTGTTAAAGCAAGTTGTGCCTTTAAGAAATGACGGTTTGTTTTATATTTTAGGCCAGTGTCTCTAGAATCCTTACCTAACCTTTATGGTACTGGAAAAAAAGGAAGGGGAATGGTTGCTAGGATACTTTCAAAAAGACAAATTAGCTGCACTGGAAATAAAACAAAAGGATTAAAAATCTCTAACCTTTTGAGTTAAACATCCAGTTTCAACAACTGCCAAAATTTTGTGGTTCGTGAGAAGAAAAAAAAGGAGGCAAAATATTAATAGAACCCCAATTTCACAGGGATATGGGATTTCAAAGCATTGCCCTAGTGAATCAAGTTTAAGAAATGCCAACCTGTATGGTAAGTTTGTCTTGCTTTTTTCAGAAAATTTGATCATTATTTATAAGTCTTTATATTTCTATTTTTCTATCCACATTTGGATGTGGAGCTTTGGAGTTCTAGATCTACCACACAGCACTGAGCTCCCAGCTGAACAAAGATGAGTCCCTGAAGCCAAGTAGAATCTCAGGCTTCCATGAAAGACTTACTTTTTGACAGTGCTGTTTAATCTTCATTTTACACCATTTAATTCTACTGAGCTTTTCTCCATTTATAGCTTCAGCAGCAAAAATTCAACAAGAAAAATAAAGCTGCCGATCTAGATGCTTTTTCCTTCGCTAAAATATACATCATCTTGATTCAAACTCTGACAGAAAATATTTTTTTGCATCTTTAGAGCAGTAAAATTCCTGCTCATTTCAAGAAAGTATCTTTTACATATTCAAAACCATTGTCACAGAAAACTCTGTAATTGTCACTACTACGCACTAACTCTGAGGTAGAGTGAGTACTCCTAGAAAGCTGTTAGAATTATTAAAGCGTGTCATTTTTAGGGCTCCCTATTCCACTGAGGCATGCAAGTTTCGATCAGATTAACACAAAGAATGAAGCTGACATTACTTTATATAGTGATCTACCACCATCTGGCCCCTACAAGCTTTGCATGCAGTCATGCTTTGTAGACTAGCAAGTACATCTGCACCAATGACCCTTTCTTCTTTCCTTTTTTACCCCGAGAAACACCTGAAGCATAGCCCTTGCCTTTACTGTGTGGGCGGGAGATCTGGAACACAAGACAGCTTGGGCATTTTCTGTGTTTAGTTCCAGAGAGAGATGGCTGCACAATATGTTACTCAAGAGATGTTAACAGTCAGCTCAAGGAAACAGAAGGCAGAGCAGCGTTGAGCTTCAACAAGTCAATATTCTTCAAGAAAGTGTAGCAGGAAGAGCTCTTGGCTGCTCAGTCATAGATGGGAGGAGTTGTTGGTTGGCCTTTGTGCCTGATTAAAGAGAGATGAACGCATGCCAGCTGTCTATACTGCAGGTGCTTGGTCATAAAATGCATCTCTGCCTCTTTCCATTATCAGAAAATGGTCAGAATTCACTCTTCCCAAATAGCTAGGAATAACTTTTAAAACTCTAAGGGAAGAAGACAAGCACCAGTTTCAAAATTCCCATGGCTCCTGTAGTCTGATGTCAGTAAGAGTTTGTTCGGCACCCCTTCTCATGCCACTTAAGTCACAGGTGAAAGATTAGGAATTCCTCACTTACAGAAGGAATTGGAGATGATTATATGGCTCTGGACTGACTATTTCCTTTCTCCAGCTGAATCATACACAGCATTTCACATAAGGAAGATGTATGCCAGGAACCTTCTCTGATGCAATTATTTTCTTATTTAGCTCTTTTACTCTTTTTCAGCCATGTATTTTTCTCCCTCATCTATTTACCTATATGTGAGTGGCAAGAGTAAGCTTGCAGTTTGGGTTATTTTTAATTTTTTTTTACCTTGGAAAATTAAATAAATAAAATAAAATCATTGCCTGCCTAAATGAAACTGGACTGTTCACAATCAGAGCTGGCAAATTGGTGAGAACCCATATGCAGCTGCGTGAAGACAGTAAATAGCGAATTGGAATGGAAACACATTTGGGTAATTACAAACATGCTGGATCAGGAAATGTAAATCTCTGCAAGAAAAAAAAAAGAAGTAAGTAATACTGTTGCCTTTCCACAGTACCTGCTGAATTAAAAGTATATATAACACTAAAAAGCTCAACATTTATGAAGGAAAGTCAGTTGTATGAATTAAATACTGTGGTCTAACAGGTAGGTGATTTTATACTAGCTCCAAAAAAACAGTGTCGGGGCACTACAGGGACTCGCTGTTCCCTAAGGGATGGGAAGTAAAAATATACCCCAGTGAGCTGAACTGGAGCTCCCAGGGCCATGGACAAGGGTTGTGAGTAGGGCTCCCTGGTGAGGCTGGTTAGAGCCATTAAAGCACACTCGAGTAAAACTGAAGAGCACAGGGTCACTCAATATTATTCAGTTTGTATTACCTCAGAAAGAAGCATGAATGCTGAAGGAAAACAAACATACTTGGGAGCTAGAGATACTACAGCCTTGATTATCCAGCTGCTAGTGAAATACTGGGACTAAAATCTGGCTAACAGGACAATTTCTGTACAGCAGATGTTGTGGACGTGACCCTGCTTTAACAACGTGGAATTGCAGGTAGAGGTTAAAAGAAATCTAATCTCTGGGGGTTTACATACTCCCAGATAAATGGTAGTTTCATCAGAACTCAGTCAGATATTCAAATTCTAACGTTGAATTTCAGAACCAACAAAAGCTTTCCAGAGTTATTGAAATTACTGTATTCTTTAGTCTACTTGAGCTTGTACTTAATGCACTTTTTT
>WEIS01085532.1:0-51116 GCA_013389965.1 Todus mexicanus
GTGTGTGTATGTGTGTGTGTTTCACCTCAGTATAAACAAAAAGCAACAACAAGAAGGAAGCTTATAAATTTTAAGATCTGAAACAGAGAATAGGTAAATAAAATCCACAGTAAAATGTGGTTCATAGTATGAATCCCATACATCAAATCTCAACACATTATCTTTCTTCTCTTTCTACAAAAACCTCGTTAACGGATAAGTCTTCTATGCACTGATTTTCAGTTTTAGTCATTTTGAATCCCATGAAAATTCATCTCTTCACTACGGAAAGGACTGTCTGGAGAGTGGAACATGCTGTATCCTTTTAAATGTGCATTGTGTTTAAAGTACTTTAACCTACTAGTTCCCTTTTTAAGGTGCCCTGATTTGTTTTTCCATTTTCTCTTTTTTTCCCTCTTTTCTTTTTTTGGCAGTGTTGATTTATGTCTTTAAATACACACCTCAAAAATTACCCACCAAGTTGCCAGATAGGAAGCCATATAATAATGAAAAAAAAATCAGGGATAAACATAGAAAATAAATAGGAATTCAAAAATAGTCACCACACCCTGAGAGCAGGTGGCAGTTTATCAAAAAGCCAAACCAACTCATTGTGAAGTGGTTTTATACATAAACAAGTCTCATCTTTCAAGAACTCATTTCACAGTCTATACTTTCAGGTTGTAAAGTTCCTTCCCATGCATTTTTAATATATATATATTTCATGTAAATATATATATATACATACAAAGTTATAAATTTTCCTTCATTGATTTCATAGGACTTTTTCTTCCCATTTACTTGCTAGATGTCCCTTTCATAAGTGCAAGATTAATGAAGGCATAATCCTATGTGATTACAATGATTACTTCAGTCAAATGTAGGAAGTGTTACACTCAGGTGTCTGTGGCAAGGCGATGTCTGATTGGGCAATTCTGAATTCATTCAGCTTGCACATGGACCATGCGCAATGAAAACAAACAAACAAAAAGTAAAAAGAAAAAAAAACCACAACAAAAAATCCTTGGATCAATGTATTGCTTTCTGCACTCCTATCTTGCATTATCTCTGATCGATATCAGCTGGAGCCGCCTTGCTTTTGTCGGGGTTCTCCTCCTCAGGCTCCACTTTGTACATTTCCTCAGAGCCCTCCTCACTGTCGTTCTCCTCTGATTCTGTCAGGAGCTCCTCATCCTTGTACTCTGCCACATCAACCACGGTTCCCAAATGCTCTTTTAGCTTCCCGTGGTGCTTTACATGGTAACGTTGATTCTGGAAGAATTTGATGATGGTGTGTTTGGGGAGATCCAGCTGAGCAGAGAGGGTGTGGATGGCTTCCTGATCAGGGTAGAGACCCACATCGTGGATAAAGCTTTGAAGAATACCTAGAGCTTCCAAGGAGATCTTGGTACGGGATCTGGGCTTTTTGGCACAACTGTCCTCAGCGGGTGGAGGAGGAGCCTCTTCCCTAGGTGGGGAATTTTCCTTCGTAGGCTGGGACTGCTGTCTGTGCAGCACCTACAAGATCAAACAGACACAGACTTCATTACATGCTGACCCCCTTGGAGTCTGAAATAAGAGCACGTATACAGGTCTGCTTTGCTTTGGTGAAGAAGTACTCATTAATATTAATTCTCCACTACCTTACTCACCTGTAAGACAGCTGCACCAATAACCACAGACTGAAAAGAGAAAGTGATATAAATGATATAAAAAAATAAAAATAAAACCACAAAACAAGTAAGAAATACAAAATGCAAGAAATATAAAATAGCCAAAATAAAAACTAAATGAAAAGGTACTACAGTCTCGTGGTCATGATGACTGGCCAATTGCCCCATCTCAGACAAGTCATTCTCCTGCTTTGCTCCTCTTCTCCACGCTCCTTGTCTCCTCTCATCTTTTTAGGCTAGAGACTCCCTGTTTCTGCAAGATGCCAAGTACCACAGAGGCCTAGTCACACATGGGATTGTCAGGTGCTACTTTATTGTAAATAATGATTTGGCTTAAAAATCCATCACAGCTGCTTTATGAAAGAAAAAAATTAATAACAGAAGTGTGGAGATTTGTTAAGATTTCCTTTCTATGAAAAGTGACATCGTAGTCAGTTCAGCTGCTTCACAAAGCTGGCTTTTGAACAGACTTCCCTGTATTACATCTGTATTAATTTCACTAGTTAAGTAGTTCTGAGTTCAAATAATTGTAATGCTCCATTCTGAGAAACCTTCTGGGCAAACACACTTTTCAGTCTTGTAACAGATTTTCACCAGCAGTACCTCCTTTTCGGCAAGTTTAAAGAAACCATATGTAGCTTTTAATCTTCCTAACAGCCACTTAAAATGACTAAGAAAGGACTTTGTGCAGCCCTTATTCCAGGGGGAAAAAATACCTGCTCTGAATTGTTAGAAATACAGAGGAGCTCCATATGCTTTCTTTAAAACCAAATCTATACATGAGAGATTACCAGCAAAAATCCCCTACAGGATTGAGGGCTGTATTTGCCCAGAGGTTTCTTCAGATGCAGGGAAATAATTATTAGAACTCAACGCTACAGAGCTAACAAAATCAATGTGGATAAAGATTTCCTTCCACGAATAAGAAGGAATTCTGGCTCTTCACCCAAGAAGAAAACATCTTTGCTGCAAACTGTAACATCCAGAAAAGCAACCTTACATTAAAGCTCTCTAAAGGGAAAAACATAAGGATAAATAATGGAAATGTACTGAGAACTTGCACTGAATTTTAGACATATATCAAGCCCCCAGTAAAATGCTACACGAGGCAAATTATTACTGGAAGAGGGAAGTCCACTGTTGAATATCAGCCTGTTATGCAAATAAATATAAAGGCTTTCTGCTGAAGACCCCTTTGTTCACATCCTTCATCAAACACTGCTGTCATAGTAATTTATAACACCAACGATTTCCAATGGGTTTTTGAAAAATACATCAGAGTCCTCAGCTTCTGCCCACTGCACATGTGTGGCCAAGAAGCTGAACCTAGAGTGGAAAAGACCTGAACGGCAGCCTGGCCAAGGGATTGACTTTCTTCTTCTGCACCTGCCGGCTGGCCGAGAGTAGCAACACCTCCAGCTGCTGAGCAGTACCAGTCAGAGAGGCAACATCAGGCGCCATGTCCCCAGTGCCTTGATGAGCAGTCTGTGCATGTGCAAGGGTGTGGATGTGCAGACACACAACTGCACACGCAGCCAACTCCAGCACAAGTCCCTGCTGCTGCCACCACGGAGCAATGCTCGTGACAGTGATGAAAAGCACCTGAACAATGAGGCAGCTTCATAGCAGCTCCCTACTCTCAGCTGAAAGCAGGTGTCGCCACCAGTGACAGGCAGGACTCCTGGCAAAAGCTGCTGGTGCACACAAGTGCTGCAAACGTTTCTCGGTGCCTATAGATTCATTTTCCTCCCAAGCGCATAAATACTCAGGGTGTCACAGACAGGGAGCTACTAACCAAGGAGCTGGGGGAAAGGAGAAACTCAGATAGAAACGACAGATATTATGGGTTTTGTTTTATTACATCTCTTTTAATAAAAGAGCAGAATGTGTCAATGAACAGAATCGCTTAGCTGCTTTTTCAGGATTTCTCTCTTGTCCATGGATTGTTTCCAAAGAGAAGGACTGATGCTTCCAGATCCACACCTACATCAGCAGGGAGCACTCAAAGCAGCAGAGCCAGCATTGCTGACACTAGCTGAGGACCCAGCCCCATTAAATTTGTCACGCAGCCCCTATCTACATTATGTCCCCTGTTGTGCACTCTAGTCCTGTCCCCTGACACTGTAAGGCCCAGAGCAGCCAAAAAAACCCCAGGATTTAACACCACAAATAAACTGCTAGGGAATTTACAGACAGTGTCATATGAAAAGCCTGAAGTAGCATTGCTAATCAGAAGCTGAATTCAAGCAGAAGCTAACAGAGATAAAAACACATCCAGAAAGAGTGCAAATTACTCTGTTCACTCTTGTCCGAGTTGGAAGCGGGTTTTTTTTTCCTTTTGCAGTTGACAAATAGCATGAGAAATGAATCAGCCTAAAAAATGTTACAAGACTTCCAATCAAATATAATGATGAAAAAAAACCCCACAATACAAGATCAGCAGCAGTAAAATGTTTAATTTGAAGGAGATGAAGAGGTGCCTACAGCATCTCTAAAGCAATCAACCAAAGAGAGGGCTAAGAGCGGGAGGGAAAGAATAATTGTACTTAACCCTTCCTTTTCTGGAGTGACCTCTCCATTCTCCCCAGAAGAGAGAACACAACCCAGGGGTTATCAATGTAAAATATTAGAAAAAGGTTGTATTTTAGTTCACTTACTATTTTCCTAAGTAATACAAAATAATAAAGCTACTCTTATAACAGTTGAATCTCATGATTTCAATAACTTAGGGAGATTGCTCTGGATTTCCAGTGGCATTAACAAAGAATTTCAGTGATATAACATTTTTCAGTCACACAACATTACCCATACACAGAGAGACCGATAAATGCACAGAATTACCTTCAGGTTTAGGCAGTGATCAGTTCTGTATTTTATTCCGATAATACAAGCTATTTAATACAAAAGAGAATACTTTCTATGTGAAACAGATTGACTGTTGAGGCACACGATATAACTTGAAATCTAAATTACCTTTTTGTTAAATATTTACCTTGAACTACATCTGTAAAACACTCTAGCTGATTTGAGCTTTGCAAGCCACATCCTCACAGAGGAAACTAACCATTTCTGACAGGTCCAGATTTTGGATCATTATTATGCTTTTAAATCTGCAGGTAAAATTTCCACTGGCTTCATTCACTGCTGTGCACACCCTGCCATAACACCCCAGATTTTGGGTCAGTGCTACTTTGTTTCTCCACTATAGAGAAGGAAATCTTACTGATCTTCCATGATTAAAGTATAGGCTGCAGCACATTTTCCAGTGTAAATGAACCCCCCAAATGATGGTCTGACCTACCACTAAACACCATGCATACAGTGGGCTTCTGAGAGAAGGGATAAAAACAATGGCCACACTCAGCTTTCCTTTTCCCAAGAAAGTTAGCACTAGGCTCAGAAGGGTGTACATCCTAGGGTAGGTGCACTCGGTTCCCCTTTCCCACTCCCTTCTCCTTCCTTCATGCCCTTCCCCACTACTCCCAGGTCACAGGTGGGGTAGCCTCCTCCTCCTCCACAGCCACCACCATCTGGAACTGACTTCCCTTCCCCTCCCTCCCTCCTCACCGACTCCCCATCTACTTTCAAATCAAATGTGAAGATATAGATTTCCTTCCATGCCCACAGGACTTACTTTTTCTGTCCCTCCAAGAGATTTCATTTTTAAATTCTACAGACATGGTTGCCCTCTCAGCATTTCAGAACAGAGCAGCTTTGGAAGATGCTGCTTTATGAAGGTTCATTCAGGTAGACTTCAACCTCACAAATTCTTCTTTTTCAAGCAAATTAACCAGCCCTGATAGAAAACTTACAAGAAAATAAGTATGATGGAAGTTGACTTCAAAAGATAAAGTGACTGGTCTTAAATCGCACTGTACTGAAATATGATTTGAAGGCTGTAATGAAAACCAGCTGGAAGCCATGTGTAAAATATAATAGTACATGCCTACAGGGAAGGAAGTGAGATATTGAATGATTAAGTTTAGGAGAGTATATAATGTAGTGTATCATTACGAGACTGATCAGGATTACTTGTAATAAGCTAAGGGTTTGTGGTCTTCCTAAAATCCAAAGCCAATAATTATTAGGGGGAAGGGATCACCACACTGTTTTACATGTATCTGCTCCCCAGGTCTTAGGATGCTCCCGCAGGAGAAACCTTACTTCGGTAGACTGGGACAGCCGTGTTCCCACAGAAAAGATAGGTGAGTAAACCCATACTGAATGAGGACCGTCATGTAATTGCAGTTTGTGTCTGCACTGTATTTAATTTTGGCTGGATTCACTATCCCACTGATGTTTGTTTCCATTTCCACCCACGTGTTAGCTAGAACTAGACATGTGAAAACGGTGAGTTGCTAAGGAGAGCCAAGCAGGATGCTTGAGCAGGGTACACACACACGTGCACTTGGGCACCAACTGCAGCAAGGCACCGTCTGACAACACTCACTCTGTGAAATGCCACCTTTTCTTGCCTGAAAAGCCACTGCAGCAGATTAGAAACAGGAACTACATTTCTATGTGAAAAACTCAAGCTCTTTTGTTTCATAGTACGGTTCTGGTCTTCCCTTTGCAGACAGGATTAGTCATGTGAGCTTCCTTCTGACGGGTTTTGCTGAGATGATGAGGTGCCCATTACAATGAGAAATACCAAAAATGCTACATTCTTGGAAGACAAGTCTGTGCATTTGTAACAGAGACTGCCCTCATTGAACAGACACTGCCCTCCTCTGCACATGGAGAGAGCGAGCATCAAGAGGTACCTCAAGTGGTGTGTGCTGGCCAGTACCAAAACCACAAGGAGCAAAGTTGAATGGATCAGTGTTCTCTTCACCAGGGGAGATTTAAACTGGGTATTAGGAAAAATTCCTTCACTGAAAGGGTTGTCAAGTACTGGAACAAGTTGCCCAGGGAAGCACTGGAGTCACAATTCCTAGAGGTATTTAAAAGACCTGTTATGCTGCTCAGTGACATGGTTTAGTGGTGGACTAGGCAGTGTTAGGTTTATGGTTGGACTCGATGACCTTAAAGGTCTTTTCCAGCTTAATTGATTCCATGATTCTATTCTGCATGGTGGGAAGGGGTCTCACCTTTTAGCTTTCATTCACATTTACATTGCTTATGATAGCTTATGATAGCTAGCCATTACACTGTATCACACCAAGGAGTTTTACACCAAAGAGAGCAAGATTTTAGCCTGCTTAAGGAGACCAAAATAAAAGCCAGAGAGAATGCGCACCCATTACAAAATGTAGGTTCAGTATCTGTGTTTGGTACATCTAGCGTCGGTCATCTATTATATCCCTCACAAACTTTCAAGGGTAGCCAGCAGAATTTGCCACCTATTTGATTCAATGCAAAACTGGATTCAGTATGTGCTTCACGTAAGCAAGCCCGTTGGAAAAGCTCCTTCCCAATTACTAGCTGAAGTCAAAGGGAGGGTGGAGGACAAGCCTAAACAAGGTATTCAGCTGCATTTTACTGAGACCTGTAGCTGGAATTTATAATGTTTGACCTCTGCAAGCCAAGACCTCTCAGGCAGTGCCTAGCTATCGTGTTGAGTCTACTTAAGAGCACACTCATCACCTTAAGAGTACTCCATCATCTTGCAAAGAAATCTTAGACCTAGAAGGAGGCACTGTCCCTCTTAGCAAATTTTACAGGAATAATCTGTGGGAGATTATTCCAACAAATAGCCTGATACTCCCTACCCCAGTCTCCCTTCCCTCATTCACAGAAATGGACAAGAAGACAGAGCAAGTTGCTGCCAGAGACAGGCTTGCACCCTGAGAGTCTCCCAGTGCGGGGCTCACTGGGGTAAGTGCATTAATTAGACACGGTCACTGTGCCAAGACACTTTACAGGTTTCCTAGGAATGTCTGTACAAGAAACTGTAGCAGAAGTTACAATTTGCACCTGTGTTCATTTCATTTCTCTCAAAAATGTGGTTGTTAAACTACTCTTTCTTTTTTTTCCCTTGCAAAAATACATTCATTTGGGTAAACACTGCAGCATTAGTCGAGGCTCCAAATGAAGTATTTTCTTTGGGTTCATTCTCACAGTGGTGATTTCACACCTTGACACCATAAAGCTGTGTTAAAGACTGTGGTTTAGTTTCCTTGCTTTTCTTGGATTATACAGTATCCTAAGGTCAAAACTCAGGAAAATCCAAAACTGTTATTAAAAAAGAAAAAGTATCTATGAAGTGATGACAAATTGCAGACTACAGGTGTTAGATTACATTTTGACTCCAGGCAGGTTTAATATACTTTCGTTTCCCTTTACAATTGCCCTTAGCAGGTACTGTTATCGGTAAGGGATTTAAAAAATATATGGTACTCAATAAAAGCAGACCGTGTCAAAAGAAATCAATATGAGCGTGCAAAATGGCAGAAAGTCTGACATGGATAAATATGTTCACTTTCATCTAACTTCAGTCTGAGCTTCTTTTAATTTTGCAGCTCAAACACTAGCTGCACATCCTTTACATCTTCCAATTCAGTTTAGTAATTGCTTCACAAGAGTAAACACCACTATTAGAGACAATTATAATAAATGTTTGTGGTATGATGTACCCCATCTCATGCAAGCTAGACCAAATCAGCCAAACAGAGCTGGTGGCTACAACAACTTGTTACCCAGCAGCCCTGCGTCCTACTCAGTTGCAAAGACAAAGCAGCCACACAGTAGAAAAATCCCTCAAATATTCAGGCCTTTCCTATCACCCCTCATCTGCTACTGATCACCACTGTCATCAGAATATTGGATCAGACAAGCCTTGTTTTCTAAATGTCTCAGCTCTGAGGTACAAGTCACTCTCTGAGTCACACGAAAGGGGAGTCAGACTGAACTGTGAGAAGAAAAATTAGTTCCACAGGGAACCTGAAGTCAAAGGCAAGTTTGGTTTCCAGGCTGGAATGTGAGCTGGTTGATGTGATTCATTTTAACATCTTTGGAGCACACTCGCCACATGCTTCCCTTTGCTTTATGGCGGTTGCCTTGCTTAAGGGCAGGAAATAGGGAGTGATCTGAAAACATGGCAAGACACTGAACAAACACTTAGTCTCTGAAACAGCAGCCTCATACTGCAATTCTTCTCCAGGACCAAACTGTTAAAAACAGTCAAAAAGGTGACAAAAAAGACAACAGGAAGAAAAAAAGAATGACCTAACAAAAACCAACGAAACTTTCAGTTGTGCATTGTTTTTGCTGTTCCATGCAAAGTGGTAAGTGTAAGCATTAGCAAAACACAATTAATCTTGATTTGAAGGCGGGGGGAAGGTGTCTCCCCCCCCTCTCTGGCACACACTGCTCCCATTAATGCTAACAGGAGCTTAGCATGCATCAAAGAACAAATACACCACAAAACATTTTTAAGAGCTATCATCACTGGAGATAAAATCTAAATTACTGCCTGATTACACTGAGCTGCTGAGAGGCTACATGTGCTGCATAGCTCATAGTGACAACTGGAGATGACCAGATAACTCTTGGACAGGTCTATGGTTACCGTAAAACATCTGTGCTAAGAAATCTTTCCTTGTCTTTGCTTTCCTCTCAAGAAGCCATGGCACTGCTGTCTGCACAGTTGTTTGAAGAATGTTTACAAATCAGCTTGACAAAGAGAAAAAAAATTCCGCCATTGCTTGACCACAATCATGATCTTATTCTTCAGTAATGCGTGGTTTATTTCCCTTTCCTGATCTCTGCTAATAGACAGCACGTGCCTACACAATAGCCACTATTTTGTCTGTATAATGCTAAAAAAATAAATCACAAAACTCTGACAACGGAGACCAGTGTCCCAGTGTTTCTTGGGATAACTGCTCTCCCTCAAACGCTCACTCAACTCTTCCCACAAAAGCACTGGCACAACTTTCATTGCTATGCAAGTGCCTGAGAACTGGCTGATTTTATGGGGTAGCATAAATGAGCTCATGCTGATGAACATCAGTGGACTAGCTCTGAATTTCCCATCTTTGGCTGGTTTAAACCACATTCTTAGGTTTACAGCAAAGTAACTGTGGCCAGGAGTGGATATCCCTTTCTCAAATACCTAGCTGCAGCCTGGGAGGGTTGGCAACAACTACCATTCAGCCCACAGGTGGAGCCAGCACATACCTACTGTATAAACACGCAACAGGCCAGATTCATTCCGGCTTCTGCTGGCACAAACCAGGGTGCTAGTGACAGAGAAGCCGATGTGGCCAGGAAGTGTTGCACAATGCCGCTGCAGACTCCCTCCTGAAGGCATTGGTGATGGATGGCTCCATTGTCTGGGGATAGGGTATGGCGAGCACAGCTGGCACAAGGGCTCGCTTGCTGCATCCCCCAGCAGACAGGAAGGACTCTGCTGGCCTTGAAGAAGCCATGCAGGTCTCTTTTACCTGTAATCTGAGGCAAAAAGGCAGCCTTCCCCCATAAGGCAAAATGTAACAGCCCCAAAGAGACTCACGTTGCACGGTGATGCTAATTGAAGTTGCACTCAAGTGGGACTTTCAACATCTGTGTGCACATTGAGGGCCACAAAACCTTCCAGTTAGCACTTACCTGGTTCAAAACAAGATCATGAACTTTGTGGGCCTCTGACTTGCCTCTTCCATGCTTTCTCTTGCAGCAAGAACCTCCACGGTTCCACAGTGTATAGAGCCCTGCTTGGCAGTTTCCAAATAGAGCCTGAGCTTCGTTGTGGTTGGAGGGAGGGTCTGCCAAAGCTTTTGGGTTGATTTTGAGTTTCTCTATCCCAACCCTGCTAATCCTAATGAGGAGCTGGCAAAATGCCACAGGAACTAAGGAAGCAACAAAAGGCTTTTTGGTTTGCTTTTCTGAAGACAAAATACTTCTGGTATCCTCTGCATTTTGTTATTTAACTAACACTACACATGTTCTCCTTTTCTTTCAAAAATCAGAAGAGCATTTGTGGGCAGTGTGAGCAAGTCCTTCCCTGACAAGCCCCAACTGAGAGCCATGCTTAAGGTCAAGCTCTAAACCCCTAACTAGGGTGGCACGAATGGCGTCACTATAATCACATTGTTTCCCAGTTACTCAGATCAGGAGTAGGCACTGCATTATTTCAGGAAGGATATGTTTGGATTAGACACTGGATTCTGGCGGGGAGTAGGGGGCGTAATTATTTGTCCCATCAAACTGTTTTAGGTCCTTACAGATGGTTATTTGGGGTTCCAGGAATACGCGACTGTACTGCTAATTTTTACAATGGGAGCAGTTAGAATTCAGAAGAACCTGACTGTTATGGTTAGTGAAAATAGTACATTTGTGCTGATAATACACTACTCAGCATGTTTTCTGCTTTCTAGATGTAACCACCAATGCACTTAATCACAGGACTTGAGCAAACTATACTGTGTGAATCAAACACATAAAAGTATAAATATTTCTTTTTTTAGAAAGCAAGTCTTAAAAAGTGCATTATAATCAACTACCATGGTAAAAGCAAAATATCTAGCATTACCACACATGCAACTGGCATAATGTGCTTTATTATACCCTTAGCTTGAAAGTGGGTAAATAAAAATCAAATGACCAAAGTACAGTCTCCTGCACAGATTAGGGCACTGAGGACAGGAGGCCTCAGGTAATTAGATCTCAAATCCTTTGTCTTTGTGATTAGACTTCAGACAAGGTGAACACATCTGGGAAAATGAGGAAGTTACGCTGGTGTTACTGTTCTCCGTGTCTCACTACTCTGACCTTTAACTATTTTACAGAATCTGGATGCTGGAAGAAAAAGGCTTTATGGGAAGTAAACAGCACCTGCAGTTTATATTCACAGTACTAGAAAATACGCTGTTTGGAAAAAATGGTATTTTGTTCATTTTTAATAAAATGTTTTAATATATGGCCTGTGAGGCAGTATTAGAACAAAGCAGAGGATGACACTGTTATGGCCCCAGGATCTATCGCTGGCTTTGCTGCTGCCCGCTGTGGGGAGCTCTGTGGACTGCTCAGCCCATGGCTGGTTACACACAATCGCAAGGTTAAGCTTGCACTTAACACAAGCCTGACGCCAGTGTAGATCTGCGTGCAAGGAGCCCCAGGCTTTTGCTAGCAATGCAAAACACAATTCTTTGCTTCATTTAGATTAGAATTGTGTGGCATTTTTCAGTCAAAAATCTCTCGGACAAGAACGTCAACTGAGTGACATCAAAGTGTTGCCTAAATAACGTCTGGTTTGCCAAGCTGTTTGCCAGCGGTGGCAGTGGCAGGGGGTGATGGAGTGGAGACAAAGCAGTTGTTTAGGCATTTTTCATAAAACATCATATTCTGGTTGGTTTTATTCAGAACAACTTTTGCTCTTCAAATTCTTCCTATTTTCCTTTAAAGCATTATCTTGCTCTAAACTGCCACAAACCTTTTAATCTTTTTAATTTTAAACGAAAATAATAATTTAAAAAGCACCAACATATTTTTTCTTTTACTATTTCGGACATGTCAGCAACGCCTGAAACTCAGCTCAAGCACTTCTATAGCCTGAGGCTGTTACCACCAAAGGAACAGAAGCTCATGACCACCTACCTATCCACCTAATTCCTTCACCATCATATTTACAAAGGGTTTTATTGATGGGAGCTCTAAAAGAGTAAAGTGTAATGCAGTTTATAAAAGGAGCTGCATGTGAATCTTTCCTATCTCAAAATCCAATAAAGCTTATGATTTTTATTGCATGTGGGAGTCCTTTGGTCTATGTAATACTGATTAGCAGCTTGGTCAGTAAGTCTGATAAAACCAGAAAGTACTTTCGAATATATTCTAGCCAGAGACACCTGGGAGCAAAGTGTGAGTGCTGCAGCTGATGGGCCCAGGGGCACGCAAGTACCTTGGGATTTCTTCCTTGGTTCTTTTCCACCTGACTATGGTTTTGTCCCATTCTCTCCAGAAAGAATGACTCCAAGCCTCTCTTATTCTTGAGTCTTCCTGAAAAAGAGGCATCATCTCAAAACCGTTTCCCCTCACCATTCCAACATACACGAACCCCTAAAATTTCCAATCTACTTCAGTCAGGGCTCTGGACTGGACTTAATGGATCCCAAACAGAATAATGCAGCATTCTTACTCCTGATCTCATCTAAACAAGGGAACACTAGGAGTAACATTACTCCAAGTAAGCAATGCTTCCCTGGTGCTAATCAGGCTATTAAAAAGGCATAAGCAGTTTGACAAAGACAACCACAGAAATCAATCAAAAGCAGGGAAAAAATAGATATTAAAAGTAATAATATTCCTTTCAGTTAACCACAGGCTGAATGCATGATAAGTAGCTAAAAGACACAGTCATTGCAGGATCCAGAGACAAAAAAAAAAAAGTCTCCTGACTGAATGAAATTGAACTTGCTTTGGTACAGAAGCATTTCCTTCACTCACTGCCATCAGGAAATCCAGACCGATTTGCTGCAAACGAGAGCTGCCACAGCTGACCCCCTCTGATCTCACTAAAGGAAAACACACACTCAAAGTCAACAGCTGAAGGGAAAGGAAGAAAAACCCAAATGTGGCAAACTTGCTAGAAGAGATTTCCATGGAGGTTCCTGTCCCAAATATGCAGATGGTTTTCAGTTAGTCAGAGTCAAGGGACGGCCCGTGTGGTTTCCAGCCTGCTTGCCTTGTAGCTTATCTAAATCTTATCAAGATATAAAGTTCAAAGAAATTAGAATGACTAAGTACAGAAATTAGAGAAACTAAATACAAACGAGTCTTGGTTTGCACTTGTGCAGATGAGCAGAGGAATCTTTGCCCCTGGGGGGAATGAATGCAGTAGTGCTGACCCCTCTGCCAAGGTAGTCACATTAGGCAGTGGCACATCTCATCTGCAGAAGCCAGGACAGGTCCTGTTAATGCTGTGGTTAAAGCCTTGTCTAACTCTATCCAAAACACTCTGGGAAACAGCTCAGCTGCTTTGAAAATACCCCTATCATTAGTTCACAACCCTGCCTGCTTTAACTGTGGTGCTGGTGCCCACCAGCAGGCCATCTCCACAGTGCTTGCAGCCCTTGAAGTGTACCAGACATGCAGTGCATGTCTACACATTTTGTACAGCCCTAGGCAGACACTGGCTCTTGCAATGCTGTGCATGGGAGCAAAGAAAAATCTGAGCTGGAATGTATGCACAAGCTACCATATGGAAAGGGCATTCTCAAATTAAACCCTGAAACCCATATGAGATCTGAGGGAAGGACAGTTTCACTTAAAGGAAATCTCTGAGGTCAACCAGCAATTAACTGAAAGGTTCTGATTGAATATGCTATTGACTGTGCTTGCATCAGACAGCTTCCTGTTTATTATAGGCTGTCTAGGTGCCAAGACATTAAACTGTCAATAATCTATTAATACTAAACAGCTCCTCCCTCCTTACTCCCCCATGCAAATACTCTTAGGCTAAAAAACTGCACTAAAAACACGGAAATTTTTGAAGCGAGATGGAAATGAGCTTTTCAGGGTATTTCTTTGCTTGGTTCCAGCTGAAAGTACAGCAACATTCATAAACAATATAACATGCAGTCTATAACTACATGGAAAAAATTGTGTTAAAAAAAAATCAGACATGATTGAGCTCATATCCTGAAATCTGGCTTTCTTTTCCAAGCCATCTTTAAACAGTCTAAGTTAAATTTAATTAACAATTTACAACAAGGAGAGAGAAGTTATTTAAAGAGAGGCCTACAGGTCCTTAACATTCAGTGTCTGGGAAACAGTTGTATATAAAAAAGAGTTTTAATGAATTTAATAGAGAAAAGCACTTTAATTAAATGCTGTCAAAGAGGATTGTATTAATGACTGCACACAAAGGAATTTAAAGCAAGCCAAGTATATTTAGCAAATAGGAAGTAGGCTTTCAGAGGCTGCAACTATTTATGTTTCTGCCATTGCAATGCATCTAGAGATCGCGTTGCCAATTGAAAGCAGTTATGTTATTAGATATGATTTTATTTATTATGGATTATTAAAATTTCAAATGCTGCAGGGAATACATTTATTTCACTTCTAAAATGAAAGAACAAAGATATTTCCTGCTTGTTCAGTAAGAGGAAAA
Source organism: Todus mexicanus (assembly GCA_013389965.1). Lineage (NCBI taxonomy): Eukaryota > Metazoa > Chordata > Aves > Coraciiformes > Todidae > Todus > Todus mexicanus. The sequence continues at coordinate 14,701 of WEIS01085532.1, forward strand.
ATAGAAGAGGAAATAAATAATAATAATAACTTAGCACTTAACTAGTGAAGTGCTGTCCAGACAGATCTTTTTATGTGGCTTGTTGAGTCCTGGAATTTCAGTGTGTCTCTTTCTGCTACAACTGGATAGATTCACAGTTGCTACCACAACTTCCTTCAACACAGTATGGAAAGAGGAGCCAGTTCTAACTCCTCATGGGCAGGATTCAACTCCTCGTTGTATTCTGCAGTAGCACAAAGGACTTCTGAGACACTTTGCATGTTTAAAATCTAAAAATTACCCAAATCCCATGAAGTAAAAAGAAAGATAGGCTGAGAAGACTTCTGCAAGCAAGACTGAGAAGACCAAGATTTTCCAGATCTAACCAAAAGACTTAGCCACTCATAAAAGCATTAATCCTTTCTGCTAACACATTCACTTTCCTCAACATTCATGTGAGGGGACTTGTGGCAGGAAGAAAGGAGGCTCTTCACAATCCTCCCTGCCAATGTGCCTGGGATTCAAGTGCACCACACCAAGTGGGCAAGGCCTAATAAGAGCATAATATAGAGAACCAAACCATAAATTTGAGAAAAAGCAACTAGAAAATTCAAGAGTGTCAGCATAATTTTGTACTATGATGGTACAAATAGCATAAAACTAAATTTAGTCCAGACTGAAAACCAAGGAATGTTTTTTAACATAAAGTTAATGAGATGGATGGGTCTGTAATATCCAGGATATGTTCAGTGATTTACCACATCCTATCTGCCATATGTAATGGTAAGAAGCCAATAATCATTTTAGATGTTTCAAACTCCAAAATGCTCCACCAGAGGCACCTGTATACCTCAGTTTCAGAACACCAAATCCCTTTTAAGTTAGGCATGATGAAGTGAGTTAGTCCCAAAATACTGTTTTAAAAATGTATTTATTTGTACTTAAGTATATGATTTTTTACCTTCTAACCTGAAACATGAAGAATCAAGCAGAACTGCGGGAAAAGACATGGAAAAGGAGGCACAAGCAGATATCTACTTTCTTTCAATGATGTGAGTAGCATCATAAATGGTGGAGTTAAATTTTCTAAATATATTATCTGATTTTTGTTTAAGACTTTTATTAAAGTCATGTGTGATGTGTGTTGAGAATATAGCCTTTGTTGTTCCACAGCTAGGGATCTTGCAAACAGCTTCGCTTTGTCTGTGCCAAGATATTTTGGAATATTCTTTGAAACACTGTAAGCATAGATGACTGTGAGAAAAAATATGTGCTACTGTACTTCTGGATACTTGATGTGTGAGAATAGTGCACACACAAAAACATTTCCCGTTTCAAACTGCAATTCCTGTAAAAGTCCATACAAACATAGAAGAACAATACACAGCATATTAAGCCTGAAAAAACCATATTCCTGCACATATCACAGTCTCTGGGTATTACCAACCATTCACAAAAAAAAAAAAATTAAAAAAAATAAAATCCATACCAATGAATTGTTTCCCTCCCCAAGTAATTTTTATTATTTTCTGTCTGCACAGAAAAGCCAGCTGCAGTGATCCAGGAGTCTAAGTTCATCCTAAGACTTTGCTAAGGAGCCCAGGAATAAAATGGTGCATACAGCCAGTAGCCTATACCCATTTACACAACTCTAAAGCCTGATATTATCACTTATGTACAGCTGTGAGGGACAGTGAGTATTTAGGAAGCATTAAAATTAAACTAAAAAGAGCAACATTTTTAACTGCAAAATTTTTCAAATATAAACGGAACAGAGGCTCATCTAGTGGCTTTTCAGCCTTCAAGATTTGCCTGCTGCCAGCCAGAAAGCTCCAAAAAGTTATGTGAATTTAAAGAGCTTTATTTAGTAATCTTGCTCTAGGCGTTTGATCATCCTCAACCTAATATGCCTCTGTACAAGCTTAGCATTTGCAAGAGGGCCAGGACTGAAAGAAATGAGGGCTAAGTTTGGTCAAATTGTGTGTGAAAGGCAAAAGGGTGAGATGAGAGGGGCCACAGCTACAGTGATGTCATTTGTTAAAAAGACAACCTGTCAGAACAACATCAATGCAATCCACCACCCTGCTGATTACCAAGTTTATGCACTGCTATACCTGCACATTCAGATTTTAAGCGAAGTTTCTGCCTGAAGCATCCCCTTGTGGGAGCCAGGGCAGCCTGAGCAGAGCTGCTCCTGGGCAGCCTCACACAAGTTGCTCTCTGGGCAGAAATGCCTCTGCCTCAAACAGGACAGCACGTCCTGCATGACAGCACATGTCCTCAGTTCCAGAGACTGCCATTACCTCTGCTGCCTTCACAGTTGTCTTCGTTGTAAGCAACTGGTGAAGAAAAACACCAGCTGTGCTCTCAGGGCTCTCTCAGTGAAGAGTCACATCTCATTCCTGCCCTCTCCTCTGTTGAGCCTGGACCAAATGAAAGCCGCCTTGGAGCAGGTGGCACTAAAGTGGCCTCACGGTTCCAGCAGTCTGAACAAATAAAGAGAGGATGTACTAATTTGACAAGACTAAACTTGCCTATCTCAGAAAAAACTAAACTATCCACTTTACTTGATCTCCCACTTCTAGGGTTAAACTGAAACCCAATTTCAGAACAGAAGCAGTTTCGCTTTAATTGCAAGTACACTCCCCACTATCATTTCGAGGGGAATCGCAGGCTTGAAGTTAATAAAAAGCAGCAGCACTTTTCAGCCACATTAAATACCCACACTAAATAGAAGCAGCTGAGAAGGCGCAGTAGGCAGGTTTGGCTATAGCAGTCAAAGATCAGGGACCTTCCACTGCAATTGTGATCACTATCAATCACAAGAAGCTCTATCAGAAACCTCAGAGTCAAATGTAAGGAGTTTGCTGTCTGATATGTGTTTCAAACCTCGGGAAAGGCTCCTGCCCTACTGTGGCTCATCAGGGAAATGGTGTGCACCAGAAGGATGGAAAACCAGAGTGCACAGCCACAGCTTTTTTTCCAAAATGCAGCATGTCTGGCTGCAGGGCACAGGTACTGTGGCAGTATGGAAAAGCAGTTCAGAAGTGGAAGCCTTCTGAGAGTTTTGCATATACTGCTTTCTTCAAAAAAAGCGAGTCCCCACCCAAAAGCAGACACACACAACAGAGATAAATGTAGAGTAAGTGGCACTTGCAGTATATATTGCCTTCAGCTTTTATACTACACAGAAATAGGAGTTACATAGTTTGAGGTTTTTTCCCTGGTTCTTGACTGGTTTAGATTGAAAGGACACACTGACATGGATTGTTATTGTCTAATTTTGATAGGAGAGAGAGGATGGAACTCCAGATAATCTAACAACTGAGGAAGACAAATACTCACAAAATCCACAGACCTCCTTCGGACATGCATTTCCCTCTCTAATTCTAAACTAAAGGCAAAATAAATACTCCAAGTTCAACCCACCCAAATCAAAGCTCTGAGTTTTCTGAGTGGAATGAATAAACCTGCAAAACTACCTCTAAAAGTCTATCTGGGCTTGTTGAGTATAAGTTGTCTCACCAGTTCTGACTGTTTCTATCTCAGCAGTCATCACATTCAGCCATGAAATAAGGATCTGGGGAGAATCAAAAGGCAGTGGGTATCCATCTGTGGTCTGTCTATTGGGCGCAGAGAAATGATCAAAAAGCAAAACTATCAGGCTGCAGCCATTAAGAATGAATCACAGGGTACACTATCTCCACAAAAAAATTGTCTAGATAAAACAGTAAACACCAAAATCAGAGAGCTAGCATAGCTAGGAAAAGGAGGTTTTGTCCAAGTCTCCCAGAAAACTGTCTTGATTTCCAGTATGTGCAAGCCCCTGCTGTAACCCACACAAACAAAGCAAAAACTCATTGTGCACATCATCCTATAGATCATTAAGCACACCATTTTCCCCTATGGAACACAGTTTTGCTTCACTCATCATCTATGATTGCCTAAGTATTATTAATTAATATTATTTTTTAAGAAAAGAAATTTTAAGTCTCTCTGCTGTTTCCATCTGCATACTATGCACTGTGTGACCCATGAACTCTAAGATGTTGTTTAGAATCATATATTTCATTAGGAAGCACTATTGTGGTGTTCATTCCCCTCTTTATTACTTCTAGAAAGAGAATATGAAATTAGCTTCATTGGATTGCCATCACCACTTGCTTTGACCCATTTTTGCGAGGGCTCCATGTTCTGCTGGTTTATATTTCATTGTTATTTCTAAAATATTTGTTCTCTTCCGTCCCTCACAGAATGACAAAATTAGTATTTAATTTACTTCTATGGTATGTTATTTTCCGCATATTTAAACAGAGACCACAATGTCTGCAGTGAAAACACAAAGCAAAAGAGCTTTCATACAGCTTTCTGCTATGCCTTCTTTTATTTACTAATGTTCCTCCATGATTTATGATCCGAACTATTATAAATCACCAGATTTGTCTAAATCAAAGCTTCTGAGAAAAAAAGGGTGGAGGAATATAATTTTTTAAAAGTGACAAAAGTAACAGTGTATCAGAAAGCAGGAGAAAACCCTTTCTGTTTATTTAAAGTCAACATTTTACTGCTCTTAAATCAGTATGTACCTACCAGCTTCAGCAAATCTGTTAGCTTATGCAGAAAATAAAAGGCAAGGTTTCCTTGCTCTCTGAAAAGTAGATACTTTGCTGCAGTGGTAGCTCATTACTCCAGAGAATCAGTTTATTCACCCTAACACTCCAGAGACAACAGCTTGATTCACCGTTTTCCGAACTGAGACAGGTTTCTCTGCCCCAGCAATTAACAATGAATTAGCACTATATTAAACTGCCAGGCAAGATAGCTACTCTCTGGAGTGGTCACCTTGGACACAGCAGACTAACAGTGGGAGAAGGGAGGGAAATTAGATTTACTGTGTCCCAGCATGTCTGTAACAAACACCAAATCCCTGGTTGGCTATGGGAAATGGCTGTAGGCACTTCTCAGGATTAAGACTCCAGAAAGGTCCAATGCCAGTGAACAGCCTGGGAACGGTGGGATTTAGTGAGGGAGAAAGTAAGACTAGGTACCCTCATCTCTGCAGAGTAGGAAGCTAAACAGGGAAGCACATGGACTGACTGCTGCAAAATGACTACTTTGCATGCAGTCTGTCCAACAGATCTATGTAAGAGTCAGGGCAGGCCAGATCAAAGGTCCAGTCATGGCAAAAATATAATAATGCTTTCTGGCATGCCCTTCCTCCCTCCAGGAACCTGTGACTCAAGTATTCTGCAAATCAGAGGTGGTGTGCTTGTGGTATCCAGCTAGCAACAACCTCACAGGTCTTCTCCTTAGTCCTACAACAAGACTTCATGATCACACCACACTGCACAGAATGTGAGGGAGAAAGAGCCACTTAATGCACACCTGAATTTCATCAGAAACCAAGTGAGAGGCTGTGGTGAGCTCAGCTCGCATATACAGCAACATGTAGGTGTAGTGTGCACACTCTGTAACCAGCATGTGAAGGAAAATCCACCCTCTGGCATGTCTATATGGTCACACCCAACGCTGCCAGAGAGCACAGCCATGCCACAGAGCTCCACAGGGTTCACATTTTATGACTGCCCGGCACAATAACAAATAAATCAAGTGTGCAGAGAGGAATTCCTTGTGCACTGAGCTTCCACTATAAACATTTTTTTATTTCAGAAACACAAAAATATTTGATTGAATAGATTCATATATGGCTGACGGGAAAAAATCTAAGGGAAGAGAGAACCTAAAGCTAAACGGTGAGGTACAGGCTAATAGTACTGAACAGAGGGCAAGAACCTGCCACAAGAGAATCCCTTAAACACAAAGAGCCAAATTGTGTCCATCTGACCTTTTACAGCACAACTGTCCCACCACACTCGCCTTGCCGATAAAGGACAGAAACCACAGCAGCCCTTGGGGTGATTATCCCTGAAGGTGTGCCCAACCCTGTAATCAGCAAGTGAACTACACAAAGTTCATCACAATTAAATCTTTGTCAATTCTGGGGGAAAGGCTAAAATTTATCTAACTGCTATCTTTTGCCTGATCATGCCTCTTGTGATGATAGCCAGGATTTTCTTCCAAGTCCTTCAGTCTGACAGAGGGGCATCTCCATCCCAGAGGGGCTCAATGGTGGTGGCAGGGAACTCTGGCAGCAGCATGGGACAGCCAGTTTTCAAGCTCTTCCAGTCTCACAGATGGAGGAACAGGAGACTCGAGCATCAGACACCAGTTACAACACACAAAGAGAAAGATGGGGTGGGCAGAGAGAGTGAGCAGAGGCAAGAGCCTCCTGCCTGCATGAGGGTTACAGTGCGGCACCTGCTGCTATTCACAGCACTGCTACTTGTATCTTCTTCAAAGGACTGTCATCTTAACATCAAGGCTGCAGGTAAGGGCTCGACTTACAGACTTACTTTTCACCAGCGAAGCTTGCAGAGCAAAGTAGGTCAGAGACTGCAGCTCTTGGACATTTCTACCCCCTGCTAAAAAGTAGCCAGGCACTGTGGCAGACATTCTGCACCCGTCACCGCTTTAAGAAAGAAATGAGAGCTGCTTTCCCACTTGACACTACAGGGGGAATTTAAGATAGGCAGAATGTAATTACTTGGCCTGGAGTTCAGCCAGGAGCAGGACCCAAGACCCCTACCCTTATGTAGTGTCACAAAATCTCCAATGACTGCAAGTGTGAGGACCTCAGCTTTATGTCTCTGGCTGCTGTCATTGATTCTTCATGGCTAATTACCTAATAGTGACCCTTGCAGCAAAGCCAGAACAATAAACCTTGCTGCTTGAAACAGTTCAAGTCCCAGAGACTGAAAACTATACAAAAATTGCTTGGTGCAGGGTATCTTTTGACAGTAGGGATCAGGTAGACAGCAAGCCTCCTGTGTCTTGCACTCGTAGCGTGCCATTCAGAAACCTACTGGGATTTTTGGATGGGCAAACATAGCTTTAAAATGCAGCACCCCCAAAACACAAGCCTACTGTATCAACTGTGTATCAGGGTCTCCAGAGTTTTGCTGTATGTAGTTGCCAGCTGGTTCCATTTATTTTTCTTCATTTTTCATATTTTGACTGCAATAAATAATTAATCCATGACTTTGTAACTTGCTGACAAATACAAATGCATTGCATTCCAACACAGTGTAACGTGTCACTCACAAAAAACAACCTGCAAGATACAGAAAAGTGATGCACAGAAGGTTTTGGAAAGTAGGCTAATCATCAAGGTCACCCACAAGAGCTCAGGGAAACTTTTTCTTTAAACTGTCCCTCAGAGGATATTCCTACTTGCTGTGGGCATCAGAGTTGGGTTAGTATGTTCAGACCAACACAGCTCTAGTTGTCTCCCCATGTTAGCTTGGCTCTTTACCCTTTCATAGCTCCTTGCTTCCAAAATCCCACAAACTTTTGGGAACATGGAAGACAAAGCTCACATTGTTCAGTACTCAGAGCACTTCTTCTATTTTATCGTTTCGAGAATATGAACACCAGGCAACACATTTTTATTTCGAGGCAAAGACTGAATGGAAAGCAAGGAGGAAGTTGGTAGGAGAACAGACAAAGGAGCCTGAGCTAGTCAATAACTAATCTCAGTGAGACCAATATATTTCAGAAGAGGCAGGACTACAAGACAGAAAACCTCCCATCTTTGGAGAAAGGTGACTAGATAGTTAGCAGCAGGGATAGCAGCAGCAGATCAAGAGCAGCAATGAAGAATAGAGGCTGACTGCCAAGGTTCACAGCAAGAGTAGCAAGGGAGTGCAAGCTGCCATGAAATAACAACAGGGAGAGCGAAGGTGGGAGGAGGAGCTGTGAGATGGTCAAAGAGAAACGCAGTATGGATGAATCTCTGAGGGTGGTCATGCAATGGGATCAGGTGAACGGCATCGAGCACCAGTGGTAATCCAAAAGGACGGGCTGCTGTGGCAGGTGCCACCTCAACTTTTTAGGTTGAAAATCCACCTCCTGAGGCTCTCTTGACCATCAGCAGAAGTCTGGATTTGTGACATGCATCCCTAGGTATTACGAATACACATAGGGCTGATTTCTGACTGAAGCTGGAACTGCAAAGCTGAAAAAGTCTTGCAGTATTTTCATGTCTTTGTCCCTACACATATTAGCATCTATTTATTTCTTATTCTGTTGAGACTGGAGACGAAGTGCATAAACCAAAAATTCATACTGGCCACATGGTGTAGAGAGGAGAAAAATTATCCTGAGTAGGCTATAAAATGAAAGTCTGTTCCATGCAAAATACTCAGTAATTTTAGAAGTAGCTTTAAGTTTCAGTCCATACAAAAAAAATACTTCTCCGTTACACTCTTTAAAAGCCCTGTGTTACCTATGCATGGGCAAGTCCCCACTCCTGTTCTGCTTCCTGAATAACCTCACACTTCTTGCTGCTGCTGAGGAACACATCTGTATTCCTCTAAATGTCGGCAGCTTTAGACAGCTAAATCGTGTTTTAGCCACAACACAATTACTGACACCATAATATCACTACTACTGACCTTGCTGTTACCAGTGGAATGGATTCTCTTCAACCACTGACACAAACCTGCTCACGCACACACACATGCTGCAACATACACACAGTGAGCTCTGAAATTGAGAAGTGTGGCTTTCATTTGGCCTTACAGATCAATGAAAACTGGTATGTCTCAAACTGTAAAGCAGAAGGAAGCTATAACCAGTTGCTTCTCTCTACCTCTGACAGTTGTTTCTGTCCCTAGATATCCTGAGAAGGAAGTTAGCACTCTGACCTGCACAGGCTCAGGAGTGAGCTGGACAACATGCTGCATACGCTCGCTGTGGTGATGTCTGGACTCTTCCTCGTAGATCACATCCCTCTCATGCTGGGGAAGGTTCAGGAAACGGCGAATGGTGCAGAGGTTCTCCCAAAGCGTGCGGTTTTCTGGACTTGGGTTTTCTTTCCAGCGAAGCAGCTCACACAGCCAGCCCTGCAACAGTAGGGTCAGCAAAGTTAATTCACTGAGCACCGAGGAACCTAATGTGAACAGGTCAGCTAGACTTAAAGCTCTAAGCTGCAAGTTTTGCTAGTCTCATCTCACACAGTATAACCCCTACACTGAGCTTCCTTTTGGTCACAACAAATCCTTCATATAATTCCTGCAAGTTGGAGAAACAGACACAACCAGCAGTGCTTAACAGGAACCAGGACGCACAGCATCTTGCCCCCTTGTCATAATTATACGTTTTAAATGCTCGGATATAATTATTTTTCCTACAGTAAACCAGAGTTAAAATAAAGGTACATCTCAACTTCCACTTCAGAGCCCCTTAATTTCTTCATCCAAGCAAGAGAAAAGGCGATATAACACGAGACTTGCAAACAACCCTCCTGCTAAGGGTTGCAGCTGCAAGACCAGAAATTCAGTCACTGATGAAAATGCTTAAAAGAAGATACTATCAAGTAAAGATCTCTAATCTGCTAGGTCGCATTGGCCCCCTTAGCTCGAACCCCACTAAAATTGACAGCTTTAAATAGTCAAATGGCCACTTAGAAGACCTCACAGAAACAGAGTCCTCTAGTATATAGCACGAAAGCAGCAGAGTCCTGCAGAAATTACTAGAGAGACCAAGATACTTGATAGAGGTATTTCTAAACCCAAATACAAATGTTAATACTACTAGATTTCATTCCTGCTATATTGTTTTAAGGTTAGTTTGAAATGCCATCAAAAAGTTACCACTGTATGAAATCCTGTAGGACCTCTCCACAGGGGCTGAGAGCTCAGACCCCTAGAGGGCCAAGTGCCAGTGCTTCAGGGAGGGGAATCCACTCTAAAACAGAAAGCCAACCAGAGAGCACAATGGCAATAGCTGTTAAGGTGAGGACAGCCCCGCCTGTGTTGAGCCTGTGTGGCAGTGACCTGGCAGGGGACACAGCCAGACAGCAGCTAGCCCCGCATGGGGCTGGGGACAGCAACTCCCCTCCTGTGAGGAGATGCAATGCAAATGACAGAATATGAGAAGATAATGCTGAAGATGCTGTCAACACGCCTTACTGACTCCTGTCAAAATATTTTACCTAGTAGCTTTATAACCCATCATTTTCAAGCTACAGCTCAGCATTTTGACACCATTTTGACAGGCACCTTATAATACCTAAAAGATAGCTTGATCAATGTTAAAAATGTTTGGTACAAGAAACAGCCAAAACTGTATTTTTCCCCAACAGCAACTACAGCAGGTTGGTTCAGCCAGGTTCATTACCAGCTCATGCAGGCTTTTTTTTGGGGATTGCTCTTTTTGTGTAACAACTTGTAAGCCATTGACAACTTTCACCCTGCACTCTAAACCCCATGTATAATATCATAAGCCGTTGTTTGTCTTACTCTCCACTGTGTCTTCTGCCTTTACCCCCCCCCAAAAAGGCAAGATTTGATTATCTCCGCTGCATCAGCCAAGACAGCAACACCAGCTGTTCTCATTGTGCAGCCTCTTCCTCACGGCCTACATGTTAATAACCTGATCATTCCATTTTCTCCTTCAACTGCCGGCTGCAGCACAGCGAAGAGACAAAAACCCAGGCCCATCTGCAGCAGCTGTAGGCACTGAACTGTGAAGCCACCAGGGATTTATAAACTAATCTGTAACACAACACTGCCTTGTTTTTACAAGTGAGAGGCCACACTTGTGCAGACCTGATCTTTTCTTGCAATAAACTAGGAGGGTTGCAGGAAGTGGGGGTGGGGGGGCTGCATATGTGTGTGTGCAAGGATGAAAACAAGATATCTAATAATTTACTTAGGGAAGAAAAAAAATCTGTATTATATTTTCATAGTATTTTGACTGGTATTTGGGTAGTCTCTCAGCCAGGTGATGTCTCGATTTTAATGTGGTTTGGCCACATTCCTTGCCCTCAGATCTCCTCTTTCCCTTTTCTCCACTCAGAAATCCCCAAAAAACTTTCTCTCTTTTAGAGAAAAGATGGGAAAACAATCTCCCAGCTCCACAGTGTTTTCTTAGGGGTACCTCCATATAAAGGAAATAATTTTTAAAATGGAAAAGAAACCATCTGCAAAAAAATTAAGCTCACGTTTGTCACTGCTTTCAGTGATCTGAATGAGTCTCCAACTGAACTCTTTCAAATGTTTCAAGCAGGTATGTTTAACATCTCCCAAGGGATGCTGCAACACGAAGACCAATCGCTTAACGAAAAATATGCCACATAACCCTGCACCTGGTGGAGCTGGAGCCCCACACAGGGCAGGCGCAGGGGAGGATGGCTCCTGGGGCTCTCCTGAGGGCTGTGGGCCCTGCGCAGCGCCCAGTTCTGGTGGGGCCTGGGGTTGGCTCCATGGGGACACCTCCCCTTCCCAGAGCTGGACTAGCTAGCCCAGTGGCGACTGCTGCATTTTGATTTATCTGTCCTGTTATAATCAGCACTCATTACAATCACTTAGAGTAATACTACAGGCCTCATTATGGACTAGGCACTTGCTGCCATTAGTCTTTGAGAAGGATAGTGTTCAATTTGCCCGGTAACATGCGAGGTCCTGACCTTGGAGCTATTAGGGAAAAGATTAGACTGCAGCGTGACCATGTGTGCAGACACGAGCAAACCAAATTAATTTCTGGCAAAGGGAGGCATCAAGCAAAGACCTCGCCATCCTGAGGACACCTGAGAACTTCTCCATTCCCCTAAGGAGATAAGCTAATGGCACGTTTAAAGGAGCCTGGTTCTGAAGGTGAAGCACATCCATGGTATTTAGAGAGATATTAATCCAGTTTCCCCACAAAGTATTTGCTTGGCTGATCAGATTAAGGGATCTAGCCTTCAACAGCACACCCCCACCACAGCAGGCCCCAAGAAATCTGTGATACTTCACAGCCTCAGACATATTGCACTATGTGTACCCAGCTGCTACAATAATTAGCTTATGAATGTATCAGCTGGTTCTGTGATTTTTATAAATAATAACTAACCTACAGAGCAGAAAGATTTTCATGTGCCTAATAATAGCAAGAAATTGCAAGGTGCGCCTAACTCTGAATTGTCATTGTGCTAAATGTCCTGTCTTCTCTCACATTGTCTGGGACTCAATCTCCCCCAACACCCTTTATAAATATTTATTTTTTCATCTGCAACAGCAATGTAATTGTGGCAGCTTTCTTCATGATAGCCATTATTCGCTCACCCCCACACATTCACACACGCACTCAGCGTGTGCATGTGTACACTTAACTGCATCAAATCTGTCCTTTCACTGCTCTTTTCCTATCTTTCCTTTTATTTATTCCAGTATTCATTCTCTCACCCATCCATTCAAGATCCTATCTATACATCTATGGGGCTGCTTATTAGGTGATAGCTTTGGCTAATACATGAGAAAACACAGCACTGCAGCTTACTCACACATTCTTTATGATCGCAAGTAACCGCCTTCCCCATACACAGATGAAAAGTCTGCATCGGGTTTTTTTAGTTATTTATTTAAATAATCTTAGCACACCATCCAAGAAAGTTTTTCAGTACCAGGCAAAAAAAAAAAAAAGTGTAAATGTCAAATAAAACAGTGACAGATGACAGTATTCTCTATTGAATAGCACCGTTTCTTCGTGCATGTTCAATGAGAACTCATGAATTATTAATATGTAAATCTTCTTTTTTCTGTTAGAAATCTCAACTTGGGGGTTTTTGGTTGGATTTTTAAATTTTTTTAAAATTTTATTTATTTCTTTGGGTCTGTGTTTGTTACGCAGAGCTTTCCAGGAGAATTATTTCATTTAAGAAATGCTAACATACAGAAATTCTTGGAGCTACAGCCATTCACAGTGAGTTTTCATCTATAGCTACATTTATTTGCAATAAGAAGGAAAAGTGAAGGAGATGCTATCTCACCACCTTTTCCCCCACTCATCCACAACTTGTGAGCTCATTGCACTACAAGTAAATCCAACTGCAAATAACACTATCATTCCCCAGATCCTTGATACACTGTTTCTGATCCTGCCTCCCCTTAACATCACAAGTCTCGCTCCACTGCAGAAACAGCCCCCTTGCCTGTCACAGACTTACCAGGAGAGTTTGATACCTGCCAGTATCAATATGGGTGACAGAATCTGGCCCTTAATGACAGCTTCTAAGGTTCTCAAATTGGTATGTCTTCCATTAAAAATAAAAGGAGAAACCCCAGCACAATTAAAGGAAGCTTTTGGCTCTATAGTCAGGCACACCCAGTGCTTGTGGTTACAAGAAATTCTGCTCAGAACTTCCTTCATTTTACCCCAAAACTTCTAGAGGCATTGAGAATGCAGCCCAATTTAGCTCGTTAAAAAGAGCTGCAGAGAACTGCTGGCCTCTATTTTTGTTGTTCTCATGAGACAAGATAAATATTTTCTAAGCATTTTATTTGATAAAACAAATAATATCATATTAATGTCCTATTTTTAACCTCTCTCTCTGTCTCCTAATCAAATACATTTCCACATAGCTAAGCAAACAGCAACAAAAATCTGCAGGAAGCCAGTCGTTCCCATTGTGCTTTTATGCTGTTAAAGAAACAACGTGCTTGCTACACCAAAGCATTAGCCTTGGTGCACTCAAATCGCCTTGAGGGACAGTTCACTGGTGTAGCAGTTGAAAGCCATATTCTCTGAGACTTATCCCTGGGCCCTTTTAAGCAGCTTGACCCTTTCACTTTTGCTAGATTTAATCTGGAGCAGGGGAAGCTCCTCCAGCAGCCACAGGTATCAGACTACAATAAAGTCAGGTTTTCCAGCACACAATGAAGTTATGCACAAACATCCTGACCACCAAAACTGCTTCCTGCAGATCTGCTGACCTGCAGTCAGCCAAGGATCAAATTTCTGATTAAGGACAAGAAGGCATGTGGGAAGAGTTCATGCTCAGTTATGCTGGTACTACAGGCCTGTGCTTACACATCGAGCAGCATCTCTACTGAAAGCTACCATAGGAGGTGGCAGTTACACATCCACAGTGATTTAGTCACACTCAGCCTTTCTGCTTGGGCTGGACCATGAGGCACTTTGTGCCTGGACAAAACTGTCACTAAACCGACCTTGTGCTTCCCTACACTTACACTGGAATTAATAATAACAATATAGTTAGTTTTCTCTGTTGACATTTTCTAGGGTCTCCAGTGAAAGCACGAGTAGGCAAATGAAGAGTTTTTAGGAAGAGTGATTCAGGAATAAATCTCAAAAATGAATGTAAAAGGCCATTTCCTCACCCACATTGTCAGTGCAGAAAATGTCAACATATGTGACAAAAGGAAAAAAAGGCAGCAATGATTGACGCAAGTCTTGAAAGATTAGAAAAGAAATGCTGCATTCCCTAGAGAAAGGTCCCTTTCTACATGGGATCACAGGAGTCCTCTGGACAAACTTCCTCAGCCTCTGCTCCCTTTGCTCAGTTTGGGACTCTCTGCAATGCAAAATGAGCCAGCTAATATTCAGCTCTTGTTCCTTAGTCACCAAACTCTCTTTCCATGAATCCAATAAGTGTCTATTAAAATAAATAAACCCCCTAATGATTCAAGATAACCTAATCAAGAAAGCTGAAATGGATAAAAGACTAACTGTAATGGAGAGTTCTGTCATGGCTTCAATGAATCCTTGATGAGGGTCGGGGGAGGGGACTGAACCTGAGAAGCTTTACTTGGAGCATTTTGATACAGTTCAAGGTTAATCACTCAATAGCCTGGATTTTTAAAAAATGCTCAGTACTTTTCCTCCCCCAGAAATTCAAGGCAAAATGCAAAACACTTTCATGAAGGCCAGTTTCTCACTAGCCTTATACAATACGAAACGATACAAAAAAGTGAATGAGGTACATGAGTCCTGATGTATCTTACATCCATGGGAACATCGAAGTCTGCTTATAGCTCTTGGCCTCAGAATGAAGGATTCTGTGCACTGAGGATATTTCCAGCGTGCCAAGTTCAAACTAGCTTCTTCCAACGCTGGAGAGGAAGTGTGGGCTTGTGGTTAGGGCAAGCAGCCTGCCATCAGCTCCCAGGTCTGCCAAGGACTTCCTGAGCAAAGCCCCAGTTCCACAACTGTCCCTGCTTTGCTCAGCTGCTAAGCGCCTAACACAGCGCTAAAGACGCTGTTCTGGATTGGAGTCACACTGTGACTGCATATAAAATTAGTTTAAGGCCACATAAAATACTCGATATAAGCTAAAAGTGGGAGAGAAGGCATCCCGTCATATCAAATGAATGTAAGTTCGGAAGGAAAGAAAGGAAAGGACAAAATAAGGGGTTTCTACAGCTAACCCTGCCCCTGGAGTGACGCTGTTCATTCCTCTCACAGTACCCCTATTTTCTTCTTGGAGCATGGGCAGGAGGTGAGGACATGGGCAGCTGGCCATGCTGCTGAGACCCATCTAGCATGGACTCCTGCGGCTGACACCCTCCTTGGCCAGAGAACAGGTTCCCAGACAATCCTGGCAATGAAGCAGAGGTCCTAACATGAAAAGGAAAAGTCAGAGGGAAAGGTGAGAAACTCTTGTAGTGATTTCCACCCATAGCCCTAGGTTTCTCTTAACCGGAAGTGCCTCAACTGAAGGGCTTTTCTGACCCCAGACCCCGCCCCACGGTCAAGTTTAATTTTTATTTGTTCATTTTTAAACAGGACAAAGATACAAATCAGAGAATAAGCTTTGCCAGCTTAACCTTTTTTTTTCTTCCCCCAAATGTTGCTCTATGGGGTCTCTCTTGCTTTGCTGCAGTAGAACTGGAACAAATTCCAGTCCCTTGAGGAAGAATTTCAGTTTCAAGGGTTTACTTTTTGTTTTCACCAGACTGGTGAAGGGCAAACTCTTCCATTTGCCCTCCATGTGGCAGATCCCCAGCAGCACGTGCCCCACTTCCCGAGTCTGACTAGGGAGAATTGCTTGCCCTGTGAGAACTGTGGGAAGTTCTGTCTACATGTTCGTACAAACTTTGCCTGCCCACAGACTGTGAACAAGGGCTCCAGCCAGCTATGCCCACTGTTTATTTTTATAGTTATTGTTTATTATGAACAGTACTATATTTCTAAACACATTTCACACAGACAAAAAAAAGTCTGCTGAGCACAGCATAGCCTCTGCTAGGATTCTCACTAGCAGAGGTCAGACGGGTGATGCTGTTGCACAGTGTTACAGAAGCACTGGCAAAAGGTCACAAGGGAAATGGTTTCCCTTAAGTCATATTGCAAAGCAGTTGCAGAACCGGATGTAGAAGGCAGTAACAGGGTTACAGCTTTGGAGGCTGTGTTTGGAGAGCACTGAGACCCTCAGCTCCTGCTTTCTTCAAAAATACAAAGGGATGCACAGCACTTCACAAATAAGACTAAAAACGTCTAGATGTAAGTTGCAAGGAATAAAACACATTAAGGTAGTAAGTCAATGTCTAAAACGAATGGCTTGACATCTCTGTGAAGGTGCATTCCCTTCAAGAAGTCTCACCATATTACCTTACTATCTCTCAGAGCCTCTTCCTTGTATTTAAGTTTACTTGTGAGCTCTGTGATTTGCACCCCCAGTTTCTAGCAGCTGCCCTTCCCTTTTGTTGCTGAACTGAGACTTTGTCATGACTTAAGAATAAAGATGGCTACTTGTTAAATTAGAGGTCAATTAACTCCACCAGTAGATGATGCGGCTTCAATAACTGCTCTCAGTGGGTACCACTCTTCCTGTATGAAGACAGAAGATGAAATGAGGCCTCCATTGGCTCTGGATGCTCTCTCGGGTACATGACATACAGCTCTGTGTATGAAATGTCAAAACAGCCCTGTCGGAGATTCACTGGCTGCTAAAATGGCGAAGATCTCACAGCACCATGGATTGCTGTTGACAGAACAGCAGCGACCAACATAACACATGCCTTGTTAGCAAACTGGAAGTCTCTCAGTAGTCTGGGGTGAGGGAATAATAGAGGAAGCCAATGCAATGCAAGCCAGGCCTGTGGAGAACGGCAAGTGAATGAACCTTGGCGAAGAGTTCAAGCAAACCCTCAGACTAGGTCTTTTTTTCCCTTCTTTTAAAATCTCTCTTCTGCAAAGATGGGCAGTTTTCAATGAGCACTTCCCACCGTGCAACTTAGCTGCAAAAATCAGCAGCACCTTCACTAGAAAGGCCCACAACTGGCACAATTGGCTTGCACAAAGCACTGGGAAAGCCCCACGGCTAGTTTTCAGACAAGCTAGACCTAAGGCAACATGCTGATCATCCCACCTCGCCAGTGGCTGTCCCCTACACAAGCAGCTGTGTCATTACTTTTGGTACTCCTCCTGGCCACAGGGCACCCCAGCCAGCGGTGAGATGCCACATGCATGCCAAGCCTGGCCAGGGGACAGGCACACGGGTGGGCTTTGGGGCAGGGAGAGGCCCCGTACCACTATGGTTCTTGGCAACAGTTTCTTTGTCCCTTCCTTCCAGCGCCCCCACAAACCACTTTCATGCTCCAGCAGAGCCCTATGACATCTCAGCATGGTGAATGCTGGGTCATCCCAGGGAGCCAGTACGGCTTTGGCAGGGCAGTGAAACAAAAGAAACATCAGCCTCAGAAACCCTTCTCTATTCACTGCTGCTGAAGAAACAAAATGTTTACGTGCAGTAACTTTGCTTTAAACCCTAACATTTGTGGATCCTGTTCTTAACCTTTTGCACCTGGCTTTCAAAATCTGCCTTGTTCTTTTTCCCTGTAAAAGACTATGGAGCCTATTTTTGTTTTGGTGCTGCTGTGGACCAAATGCTGCCAGGGAAGCGCACTTAAGCTGGCACAGACTGAAGCTGGTGAGCCACCCAAATTATTGTTGGGTGGTTCAGTCCCTCTCTATTTCAAGAAGCCTCTGGGTATAATGACAGGAAGCTTGCAGACAATTTTAAGCCAAACCTCAGAGAGGCTGGCATTCTGTTTGTGTTAAAAACTCCTTATTAAAAGCTGTCCAGTCTGGATTCTGGGTGGAACTTTGATATCTGCATGGAGTAAAGAATAAGGGGCACATTTGCAAAATCAATTGTGCAGTTTTTATATTTACTGCACGTTTACCACATATGTCATTTATTACACAGTGGAAAACCGTTAAATGCACAGTAGTTGTGCCAAGTGGCATTATGCTTTTAACAGCTTTATTCGTTTAACAGCTCCAGTTCTCATTATATTTTGCCATGTGGTACATAAGATTTTTATGCATTTAACAGTTTAAGAGGGTTCCATGGTATTTTCCTTTTATGCTTTTCATACTGTGCCTGGGATTCTGTTTGGGGGTAGAGGGGTTGTGGACTGTAACCCCTGCACCCTGACAAGAGAAAGCAAAAGGCAAAGAAAATTAATGATTAAATGAGGAAGGAAAAATGAATCAGACCTTCATGTGTCAGGGTACAAATACCGGTAACAAGGACAAGGCTCTCCCATGTGCTTTGATAGCCTTTGATGCATTGTTTATATGTCTTTCAACCTCCTATTTCACATCTACTTCAATAACTACAATGTTGTTTCCCTGCACAGAGGAAAAGAGTGCCTGCATCTAGATACTTCTATCCCACTTTCTCACTGCCACAGATGCATCTGTGCATTTTTGTATCCTAGCACAACTGTGCAATTTCATCCAGGATCAGAAGTAGTTCTTTTCATTAAGTAAACAATTCCTTCCAACCATCTCCAATTTACTTGCTGCCCTTCCTACAAAAAATTTTATCTGTCCTCCTTTCCACAAAATCCCTTCTGGTGCATTATGTTTTTTTAAAGAGTTGGATGAAATTTTTAAATTAATGGATTCTCTTCAAGAATTTCACCCCCACCTAGGTTTGCCCACATGTATTTTTTACACCCAAGGTAGAAATTAATCCAGGAAAACTCACTGCAGTGCCCTCTCACGTCGTTTTGTAAAAACAATTGGATCTGATGTGAATTATTCACATGGCAATACCATAGGCAGCACAAACAACATGCAAAAAAAAGGAAACACCTGCCTAATATGTGGTTTCCCATTGCCTTGCCTCAGTTAATCACTTAAGAAAACAATTTCTTTGCCTGCCAAATGAGAAGGATACGATCATTCTGAAAGGTCCTTGTCCCACTAGAAGATGTGCAAGTTATATACCACAGGAGGGAAAAGACACACGTGTTGGTACAAAAGGGGAGAAGAAGCTTGGCTGTGAGTTGATCCTTTCCTCAGCCTCTTTTAAAAGGAAAAAGGAAACCGCTTAAGCAGGCAAAAGCCAAAAACATGACAAGCTCCCCAGGGATGAAGATTATTATTATTGTACGAACAGATGTATTTTTATTGGTGGGAGAAGACAGGTCTAGTTCCAACGCCAGAGTTTGCTTTAAAAACAAAACCCCCCAAAGCCCTGCAACAATGAAATCCCCTCTACTACTCACCTGACTTTTATTGGCAGCCACTTTGGCAAACAGAGCTTGAGATACCTTGGCCCTTTTCATCTCCTGTTGGATCTCGTCATAAATGGCAGCTGTGATGTTGACGTTGGCGCCGTCCGCCTTAATGGGGAGGTCTGTTGTTGGTGTCGAGGTTTTGGCCTACCAAGAGACCATGAAAATAATAATTAAAAAAGTGCTGCTTTCAGCCCAGCCATCTGTGCAGAAATTATCAAAGGATTTCAGTCAGCTGATGCCAAACTGCATTAGCTACAGAGGGACACTTCCTGTCCATTATTCTAATCAGGTTAATTGTGATTGGAAATAATTGCAGTGCATTCCTACAGGACATGCAAGGTCCTGTCAGCTCTCCCCCTCTCCCTCTCCTGGCATGTTTATTGAGCAGTTCAACAACAGGAATAGGTAGCTGGGGCACCCGGCTGCAGGGAGTCGCTGAAGTTGGCTTTGCCAGCTAGCTACTGCAGCATAGGCATCAGCCTCTACCTTCTTCCTCCTCTCTAAAAGTGGCCTACACCTTGGAGGAAGAGCCAATTCTCCCAGAAAAAATGTGTAAATGGGTAGAGGTCTCTAAATAATAAATTATTACTCAATTTAATGCACTCCCTCAAGTCTCCCTCATCCTTTATTAAAACTATATGTATGTCATTTGAGTATGTATGGTTTCCCAGCCTTCTCATCATTATGCTAGCCAGATAGTCACCTAATTTCACCTAGGAAATCAGTGAAAATGAAAAAAAAAAAAATAATCATTTCACAAAGCTGGGTTTTGGCATGCCTTTGATGTGCTGCCCTCATTCTCCTAAACTCATATTGAGATTTTGTGTATTCCGCTGCACTCTTTTTAATTGAATGATTTCCCATCAGCTTCTGTGACAAATGAAGGACAATAACGGATGTTGCCAGCACTTTCCCCAAGCTAGACTACCCCTACAAGGCTTCTCTCAATGCAGTTCAGCAGATTGCTACAAGATTTTAATTTTAAAGCCCCTTGGCCATGGTGGTCCCCAGAACGCACTGGCAAGTGAGGGAGCGAGGGCAGCATGATGCTTGCCAAGTGCTCCCAGTACCAGCAGTCCCTTGGAAAGACAGATTTCATCTACTTTCCTAAACTCAAAGAGAAGAGATACTAGGGCTGATGACTGTACCCCTTACAGCTTTTAAGAGAAACGTGTACGTTACTGATATAAAAATCGCTGTTATCTCTAGAGATGGAACAACCTAGGTGGCAAAGCTCACATTTCACGATAGATCCAAACTTCCCATAAACCCTGGCGATATTCAGATATTTGGCCCAATTATAAACCTTTTCATTCAGCTCCTATTTTTGTGCCAGAATTGAAGCCTGCTAGAGTACATCTAATGTTAATTTTTAACTAGGCAGACATGCCCAAATGCCTGTTTGTTAATGGGAAGGTTAACTAGGCAAAACCAAACCTTCTGAACTTCTCCTTCTGTCTTGCGGTCATCCAAATCTTACTCTCCCTAATGTCTTTTTTGTACCAAAGGCCTCATTAATAACAGAGTCAAAATCCAATCAATACAACTATCTAGACTAATCATTCCTACTGCTTCCTGAAAAAGCTTTAACCTGTCTTTTCTCCCTATCTTACCCTCCAAGTTCAGCAGGCACTCCTCTAGTCTTGTTTCCTGCCTGTTGCAGGCAGGACACACACAGAAAGGGCCCAAGATTTCCCTGTTCCTGCAAAGGCTGGCTCCCCATGTTTAAAATATAGCTCTGTCCTACATAGGTCTCCTACACTGCTAGTTCCACAACCACGTATCAGAAAAAAGCCTGCCCTACACACCCTGAAAGCTAGGCCATTTTTTATTCAATAACCAAAATAGGTAGGGACAAGTAGCAAAATAAAATGTCACTAAAATAAAGTATTTTGTGTTAGAGGCTTAGATTCAAAACTGATCTTGATATTAAGGAGGAGTTTGCCATTATCGAAATGCGTCATTGTAAAGAGTGGGGAAAACAGTGCCAGAGTGCTGAAACCCAGCCGTTACTGCTGGTATTCCAAGTGCACACAACAATTTCTAACAGCTCAGAGCCTCTTCCTCACAGCACTCACACTCATTTGCAATATCAACCTGCTATTCTCACCCTGAGCTAGGTCCTGAGCAGGGAACACCCTGTGAGGGGCACTTGGAACTGACTCAGAGTTGGGGAGAGCTGAGCTGGGGTACTCCGCATGCCTTACATCTGCCTGAATGGCTGCTCCAGCACCAGCACTTCTACAGGTATCTGCCAGTGCTGTCCTCCTACCCAATGCACTCAAGCATCATTCCCAGAATTACTGCTGTAAGAGACTGGTATCTATGGAAACCACATTTCCAAATGCCATTCCATCATCTTCTTAAGCACCCTAACACAATTCCTGACAGACCAGTACAGCTCCTACAGGTGCCCCAAAGCACCCCATTCTGTGGTAGTTAACATACCTGCCTGGGGAGATGACGCTGTGCTGCATCCAAGAACAGCATTTATCTAGTCAGGACTAATACCAGGCATATGGGGAAGCACAGTAGCAGTGCTGCCTGCCTGGGAGCTGGGAAGCAGCCTCATTTACAGAGGTGTCCAAGTTGTCAAAACAGCACCTGTGCTGATTGGTGCTGGCCCTCTGGGGGCTGGGGACAAGGGGCGAGCACAAGGTACACAAACCTTTCTGCATTGCTTTTGCTGATTAAAAACCTCACAATATTCTACTGGATTCCTCAAGCTGAAATAAGGCAAGAACAGGCTGTTTTATACTTCTAGAGAACATTTTTCTAGCAAAGCTTAGCTCTTAAAAAGGCAGGCAAAATTTTCATTATTTTGTGACTAGAACATGGGAAATCATCGTATTTCAACAAGGGAATGAGATGGGGCAACAGATCCCATTTTTGTTCTCACTGGATTGCATCTAAACTCTCCATTTCCTTCTGTTTCCTTCCTATTTGATTCTAGTTGCAAAATCTATTGCAACAAATGTAAGTAGGAATAAGCCAATTCTTTCATTAATAAGTACAAGTGCAGAAAGTGGATACACTACTTACACATTAAAATAGTGGCCTTTATAATTTTATTTTCACTGAAAGGTAACTAAAAAAAGGTAAGAGGTATACAATGATTTTCTGATGCAATAAAAATTCAGCATCAAATTTGGGCTGGTAGTGAAAACAGTTCTTTACATCATGTATTCTGGTGAAGTGCACCCCAGTTAAACTGAACAAGCTCAACAGCTTCTACAAAATCAACACACCTTCCTCAAGGATGATCAGTTTGCATGTAAAACTATGCTCCCCCCAACAATGCTTGCTTACTTTTAGCAGCTGTGGCTAAGGAAATCAATATGAGAAGTGCTCAGTAATACTACTACAAGCATGGCTGTCACAGCCATGGACTTTGCAGACTACATGACTGTGAAAGCACCAAAGCAGGAGGTTATACGTGTCCATCTACTAAAGATCAAGAGAAGTGCTAGAATGGAGCAGTCGTGTCTGCAGAGTTAGAAATTTCAAAGTGAAGTTAGGCAAATGTCATGAGAGTAGTTAATCATCACCTCTGTGTGAGCACCCTCACTTTTTCACAGTATACTGCAAGCAGGTTGGTAGAAGGGGAGATGACTATTGCTGTGTAGATTCAGAGTGGATGCTCTTTCTTAGTGCAAAGGAACAACAAACCCAGGGATGTGGGCGGCAATAGCACGCTAATAAGCACGTGAAGTTAAGTCAATGAGATGACAGCTGGTTTGGAGCTGTAAAGTATGATGTTTCTTCACAGCACCCTGCCCCTCTCTACTCTCTATGCTTCAAATAATTACTTGTGTAAACCTCTAACTCAAGGGCTGTGATTTCCTATGCAGAATGCAGAGCACAGTGATTTACAGCAATGTCTATCTAATCCACTGTCGACCTCTGTTCCCTACACACTTTTTATTGCAACATGTATGAACCTCTCCACAAGCCCTCTATGTCCAGCAGAATGTGAAGGACACAGATAAAAACTTATATGCACAATTTTCCTATAATGTATTTTACATTGGCCATTTAGTGGACATTTATCAACAGCCTGTATGTAATGCCCACATGCAGTCTTTCAGGTACTAATATTACACATACTATTTTGCATTTATAGCATTGATTAAAGCTACAATCATCATCCTAATGTTCTCCTGAAATCTGCTAAATGTGTTTTAACAGCCACTCTAAAACCTTACAAAAGGATTTCCACAACTCATCTGAGTGAGGGGAGCAACAGACAGGGGAAGGACTGAAAGGAACTCCTTCCCTGGAATAATCCACACATCAAACAGGTAACAAGGGATCACGTCTTACCTGGGGTGTTCTGGAAGAGCTTGGGCTGCTGGCAGCTGAAGACACCATGCTCACATTTGGGTTCATACTTCTCTCTCTCTCGTCCTGATAAATACGATCCCGCTCCGAGTCTGGTAAGTTAAGGAAATTCTGCATTGCTCTTAAGTTTACCAGGAGGGACTGGGAAGCTGTCCTAGGGTCTTCTTCTTTACGCAGGATCTCTGACAACAAGCCCTGGTTCAAAAAATTGGAAAAAGAAAAAAAAAAGCGTCCAGTCATGTGTTGGTTTGGTTTTTTAAAAAAATTGTTTAGTGTAACCAGCTGGGTTGCAATACTGAGAACCTACATCAGAATCTCACGGGCTCTCCAAGAGGGGATATTTTGTAGGAAAGTATTTGTCTTCTGGGGGCTGAGGCTTATTTTGGGATTGTCCTATTCTGACACTTTAATAAGCTTCTGAGTATGAAGATGCTGGATACGAAGGTAGGTGCATTGGGTAGAAGAAATTGCAGTTACCACCAGGTGCTTGCTGCAAATATTTTAGGAGCTGTTAGATTTCTCTCTCTCTCTTTTTACTTTAAGCTGGGAACACTTGGCAATCCTGTTTATCTTTGACAAATCTGCCAAGGTTGGTAAATTTAGTTTCGACATTTAAACAGTGCAGGAGATTTATAAAGAAAAACATTTGTCTGGTTTTCAATGTTACAGTCCGTTCATTTTGGTTTGAACAGCCATTTCTGAGAGGAGAAAAATGGTGCAGTAATAAAGCCTTAGAATCTAGCTTTAGGGATTTAACCCATTCCTTCATGCCTCATTTTAAAATACCACAGGCTTCACATTGCAACCATGAATGAGCACGATATTCACCTAGTTTTTACAAAAGTTATTATTCCAGGAGGCAAGCAGCACAGAACGTCCAAAGAAAAGGAAAAAAAGAAGAAAAAAAAAAGGGGAAAAAAAATGAGATGGATAGATGAGAGTGTAATTAAAAGAGGCTTAAATCTAAGGATAGGACTAAATTTATGCATAACTGTACACACTCAACAGTTCCACAGATTATCTAGAAGTTAAAGGCACAACACACAAGCCTGGATCAGAGTCTACAGAAACTGCCAGCACACAGCATGTGCCACCAGCTGCCACCAGGCACCACCTCATATCTGACGCTTCACGAATGGGTATTTCATTCCAAAGAGCAGTAACAGCAACTTCCCGAACTATAGATATTTAAAGGTAATGGCAAGCAAAGAAGAAGAGAGGGATCATTTCTGCCCTTTGAGACTACTTATAACATATCATAAGAAATGACGGTTGAAGGCCTGTTATTTTAAAAAGTTATTCTGACAGTATGTTTCCCTGAGCAGCTGATACCCTTCCCACTTCTCACCTGCCATGACCCAGAGGCTCTCTGCACCACTGCTCTCAGGAACACTAGACACAGAAGCCCTGGAAAATCCCACTTGAAGCTTGGAGGGCTTACCTTGACCTACTGCTATGAAAGGAGCAACCTTCAGCAACTGCATGCAAAGGGACACCCCAGTGCCCCAGACACGATTCAGCTGTTGCTGCTGACATGAGCTTTTGCACTTACTTTACAGCCATAACTGAGGCAAGCTGAATCATGAGTATCGTCAACACTTAGTCCTTTCTTGTAAGAAAAATGTTACTAGAAAACAACCACAGTCATAACCCTGTAATATTCAGTCTTAGTTTACTTTCTTCTGTATCACAGAGTCTCCTCCAAAAAGCCTTGCTAAAACAGTGCCGCTACAGTTGGCCAGCTAATCAAATGCCAACATTTTTAGCATTTATTGATCTTCCTGACAAAACCAACAGACCAGCAAATGACGTATTTGTATCTGCATTTATCTGCTATTAAATACCTACATTAAAACACAGACATGAAAGCTCTACCTCAGCAGTGTTTCCACCAGAAGTGCTCAAAACAAGCTCCATGCACAACCTGAAAGCAGATTGCACACTGCTCCATCTTTTCAGCTCCATCTACATAATCAAGCTAAAAGATTCCCAATTACATTTTCCTGCAATTATCAGAGTAGTTACCAGAAGGACCGGAGCTGGGAATGGAGCCATGGCGGGGCCCTCCAGTCAGAAATGGGATTGAAGAGAAAAGCCGGCTGTTGAAAAAGGTCTACACTGGGAATAAGTTTGAAGAAGCTGCAGTGCTGGGCTGGCCTCTGGTATTCTCTGTGATTTCAACACAACTGCATGCTCATACTTGGTTTCTTCCTCAGGTTTACTACCCTTCAGAGAAACTAAGGACATTTTGAAAAGCTTTCCAAAGTTTGCCAAGCTCACAGGCTGAGTGAATCAAAAAAGGGCATTACAGAAGCTTTGAAGCCATGGCTTGAACCATTCCAAGACAGATACAGCAAGTCCCTATTATAATTTTCCCTTAAAGTCAATGGAAAATTCTCCAAATGCAAAAATAAATAAATGAAATACCAGTTCCACTGATTCTCTAGATTCTTAATTTCCTGGGTCTTTTAAAGGATACAGAACTTTTTTTCTTTTTTTTTTTTAAGAAAAGATCAGCTTCAAAAATTAATGACTTTAGGCTGAAAGAAAGGTAACTGAAAGCTACTGAAGCTGACTGTAAGGCAGCTTTTTCTCCCTCCCATCATAGTCCAGCTAAATTTATGGTCCAATTTCAAAAATGGAAAGCAGAAACATATGTGAAAGCATGCCAGCAATTACTTTTCAGTGCAGTCATTGACTCCCTATGTAAATCAGAAGCTCATAGGTACAAGTGGCTTGGTCATGACACTAAGAGGTATTTCATTGCCTCAAATACCAACTCCATGCTTGGAAGCTCTGATTCATCACTAGGAACAGCTTATCACGGGGTAGATTGAGTGTTTTTGAACCCAGGTCTGTGCCTCTTATTTCTACAATGGTCTCATCCCTGCCACAGGGACATAGCAATATTTTGCTTGGCTGCTGCACAGCCGCCAGCAGCCTCACCTCTGAACGCAGTCACCTGCCCCAGGGAATCATATAATCATACAATCTTTGAGGTTGGAAAAGACCCTTGGGATGACCGAGTCCAACTATCAACCCTACTCTGTAAAGTTTACCCCTAAACCATATCCCCCCAATACCACATCTAAACACCCTTTAAACACGTCCAGTGACGGTGATTCAACCGCCTCCTTGGACTAGCTCCTTCCTCCAGTGCTGCGACAGACGCAGCCCTGTGCAGGGGCCAAGCCTGCTCCCCCACACTCAATTCCAGGCCTGCAGGTAGAAAACCTGGCTGCAAAAAGGGTGTTTCTGCATCTCCTCCTAGTGCTTTAGCGGCTTAGAAGCCACATAAACAGCAGGACAGATAATAAGAAAATTGACTCAGGGGAAAAAAAACTAATGTCCTCCTGAAACTGAAGATAAACAACCCTGGTAAACAGCAGTGGCTAGATAGCAGAGTGATAGTGTAGGACAATAAAATAAAGTATCTCAAGAGCAATAATGTTTCTAATATTGTAATTCTGAGCTACTGAAGTATACACTAGCCAGTGAGCAATATTATAAAAAATACAGTGATATTAAATAATCTGTTGAGTCTTTTTGTCACCTGCAACAAATTAGGCTTTCAATATGCAAAACATCTTCCTTCCAGAAAAACAAATGATCATGATTTCATTTAATTGTAATTTAACGAGGCATAATGTATTTTTTAAAGTGATACACACCAGGTGTGTGGTGAGGAAACTGGTCCAGCCAGACAAACTCTACCGTTTCTATTTTTGAGAAAAGCCTAAAGCCAGCCAGGGACTGTTTTTATTTCTGCAAGTTATGTTCCTGCTGGAGAAGGGGAGGGAGGGAAACTCACAGTATTCATACATTTGTTATAAAAATCCATTGGCTAAATTAGCTCATTCTGACTTACTTACATCTCACATATTAAAAATAACTAACTAACTAAATAAATAAATAAATAAAATTGACAGCCTGCAGAGTAACCAACTCTGGAAACCTAAAAGAAGATCTTCAGGGACTTGGAAGTCTCAAACTGATTTTAAATAGCCAAACAGATCTTCTATACCAAACACAACTCTATGGATACGTTTTAGGACATGCAGTTTGATAATAGCTTTGCTTTTCCACTCTTGTACATCACTTTTATACCAGTTTCTGAAGAGGCAACCGATGAAGAGTCTAATGTTCACACAGGCCATGCTCACAAATGAACTGAGCACTCACCCCGAGAAAAGGACTCTGCACAGGCACAGTTGGCTTTATCCTTGGAATTTCCACCGTTTTTAAAATTACACACTGGATTCATAACTGACTTTAAAAAAATACCAGTGGTGGAGAAAGAAGCACATGTCCAATCAAAATAAAAAAGCCACTGCATCTATTTAAGGTAGGAGTAATTCTGACAGCGTTTTTTCAAACTAGCTGAAATGCAGTCCTTCAAGCCAGCAAAGTCACTGTCGTGGAGATTTGCTTTGCACTCCTTCTATGAAACCCCGCTTGTAAACTCATTCCTTTTATTTTTATTAACTACAGGATTTCCAGGACAAACAACCCAAACCTCATGGGCAATAAATCTTTTAGCTAACTTCTGAAAGGCAATACAGTACAATGTGGGGCAAATGTTATTCAAACTGACTCTTACATCTAAAGGAACAACTGACCAGCCTTCAAGGCCAACACAAAGACTTGACCAAAGCCTGCAGAAGGTGAGAGACACTTTTCTAACTTCTTCCCAGAGGACTTGGAAAGGGTGAAAATGAGCCCTCAGTGGGACTGTAGACTGCATTACCAGCGATTGTATGCAGGACAATTTTGCAACCAGAGCTGTTTAAAAGCAACCCAGATGGGGGTGAGAAGGTCTTGCTGGAGTGCAGCCCAGACACTGATGTCCTGGAGACAGAGAAGGATGACCGCCATCAGGCAGTAGGAAACTCGTAAGCACTGTCCAGGACCTCACACATATTAGGTCCAATGACACGTACGGGAGTTGTGGTCCCCCTCATACAGATCTAAGCAATGTGTCTACGAGAGCAGGCACTACGGTTAAAAAGGTACAAAACAGGCTGTGGACAATTGAAACGCTGGCCAAGGGAAAACTTAAGTAAACCTAACTAATGTGCTAAACCTCAGGTTTTACGTCCTGTGTGAGGAGATTATATATATGAAGGATTAAAAAAGCATAAACACTTTTTTCATACTTTTGGGTTATTTGTGCCTCTCCCATACTTCAGCTACTGCCAAAAGCAACAAAGAATATGCTGAAATACTAGAAATAAGTTGCTCCTGTAGTACTTAAAGCTCCAAGTACTTTGAGCCCACTGCTTGTAACTGACAGTCTCAACAGAACAGCTATTCTGCTTCCCATGAGGTATAGATGTGACTCTAAGCAGGACCAGAAAATGCAGGGATTTATCCAAATTTGACATCTGAATCTTACAGATCGGTGATGTAAACCTGCCCCCTCTCAGCATCCCAGTTCTGCATGCAAGGCATGTTTAAGGCTTGGTTAGTTACTCATTCGTACTGAACGACACTGAAATCATACCTTTAGCATACAACAAACAACTTGATTTTGCCAGGCTAAAATCACTGTTTGTATTTTAAATTGTCTGCTTTTTGCAACTGAAAGCTAGAGGAGGCAGGTTGGCCCACGGGGCTCTGCAGCAGCAGCAGCACTGACTTCTCATAACCCCTCAAGGAAATAAAGTGTTTCCACCTGCTACGTTTTTCTCACGGCAAGGCAGGCTTCTATCATGATATCTCTTGGCCTCTCTTTGCATTTACTCCAGATTCCACCTTCTGGGATGAGTAAGATAACTTTCAACAATTCTAAAAATATTCCTCTTTGCCTCTAAGTATATAGCACTCAACAAGAACATCTATATGAAGTACTCATAGGTTTCTTAGGATTCAAGCTCATTTTCAAACACTCACTGCTTTCTTGCATCTCTTTCTAATTCCAGCTCAGATAAAAAGCAGAAGTGCAGGAAGTCTCTTAGAAATGCTTATCCTGGCAAAGTATCCAGCCTAATTTTGCTGAACAAAATTTCTTTAGATAATAAGTGGAATTTTTTGAGTGGTTAGCCAAACCAAGCACCTTCATATCTTATCCTGTCACAGCTTCCATCAGGCAAAATTGTTTACACCCTCTTTGCACCAACTCTTCTGTGTCAATGGGCAAAACGGGCATGTGCTTGTATCAGTTCATACAAACGTTAGAACTCGAAGGATTTTGACTGGTTTTCCATCAGTGTAAATGGGAGACCAGCAATCTGCCAGTCACCTTCAGTGTAGCTGAATGCATCACATCAGTCCCTCATTTAAAAGAAATCTCCTGATCTCTAGATTCACAGCCTACATCCAGAGTATGAGCCTCGTTCTTAAACTCATTTAACTAATGCTAAAATACATATATCTCAGGAGAGAGCTGCTTAGGCACAAAGCATTTAGAGGCTGATTTGAATAAAACTTATGCAGGGTGCAACAACGACAATTTGATTTTTATTATTAAAAATGAAGTGTTTAAATCCTCAAAGAAAATGCCTTTATTGCATTAGTTTAATAAAGCCTCTTTTTTATTATGGTATCTCTTCTTATAAGGGAAGACAAGATGTGCATGTGGAGCAGAATGTGGATGTACCAGAAAAAAGAGGCAGAGAAAGACCGACCACCTGCAGCCACAAAGTGTCACCATCTATATGACAGGCACCTCAAACTTTTGTACCGAAATATACCAAAAAATGAGCAAGACGCATAGCTTCTGCACACTCTGTATATCCATGCATTTGCCTGCAAGGCTCAGGTCTCCCGTGCATCAGCTGAGCAGGCAGCAGCCGCCTCCTACAAGCACACATTCTGAAAGCCTGACTCACATGCTACTTAAGACCTTTTCATTCGGCCTATTGAATACAATTAATTTAATTGAAACTGAAATTTTGGGTAGTGCAAAACCCACTGTTGGAACAAATATCCCATGTACCAAAAATCTGCAATTTATTAAATTAAGCACTTCCCTTAGAGACTGCCTTCTTTCCTGTGAGTACAACAGAACATTGCTTGTGCCACATTACACACAAGAATAAAACATGCAGGCAGCATGAAAGGGTTTCATGAAATAAGAGAGAGTTTTCTATGGGGAAAAAAACCCAACAAAATACTCCCCAAAACCAAAACCAGAACCCTTGCTAATTGAAACACTGTGCACAATGGGGCAGACACCATAGCCACGAATGCAGCATGACTGTCTCACGAGATACCAGGCAGAAAATTAAAGCTGCTTGTCTTCCTCTCACTTCAGTTAAAGCGAAAATTATTTGCAAATGGAATTCTGTCCAGGATCTGGCTCACAAGCAAGTAGAGGTGGAAGAGTTATTTCAACAAACTGTATTTCTAATCATAATGCGTTTTAGAGGACTCTTTCCTGATGCCACTTCAGTTTGGGAGAATTTTGCCAAAGACAGAATTAGACATAAATGAGGAGTCACCACTAACCTCCGTCCTTGTCTACCTCCAAAACCTTTCTTTGGAACCTCCTTACCAACCATGCTCCTGCTCTCAGAGTTCCCAACCCTTCTTTAACTGACCAGCGATATCTTTGCATGCTGCCCAAGTGTTATTTCCCCCTTCCTCATTGCAGGAGCCTGGACCTGCCTGCAGTCCCACCAGAAACTGGGATACCATCCAGCATTGACCCTGTGTTTCCCTACACCTTGACCCACTCCTGCATCCATGATGTGACTGAATTCCTTGAACAACGTGGATCAGTTTAGTTTATTTCCTCATAAATTTCACTAAGTCCAAGGGCTGGCAGTTTCCTTATCCTTGTGTTGGTACTTCCTTTAATGCAACACCACAGTTAGGCACTGGCTAACCAGACAGGAGCTCAGCCGGGTAAGTGCTGCCTTCCCATCTGCAGGCAATGCTCTCACCTGGAGCTACCCAGGGTGGAAGGGAGGGAGCTGTGCTCTTCGGGAAGAGCAGCTTGAATATGCCTGGTGTTTCTACCCAGCTCTCTTTGTATCTGGCACCACAACTCTTTAATCCAAAAAGCCTCAGGTTCAGAGATATTTCCAGTTTCTGAGGCTGTTCAGTAAAGCAAGCACTGGCCACCCACCCAAACATTTTACTAGTTTTGGCTATTATGTCAAAACATTGGCAAAAAAAGAGGATGCTTTAAAAAAAAAGAAAGACAAAACCAGAAACAATCATTTAGTGGATAGGCTTCAGAGTGCACTGGGCACTCCCAAGGAGGAGAAAAGCAGGTCACTGATCCAGTGATTTAGGTTGTCTGGACTCTTATGAACAGCCTGACCAAGTGTCCTAACTGCAACTCCATGAACCTGCATCAAAAAGGGATGCTGAGCAAGCACGGAAAGGAAGGAATCACAGAGTCACCTGGATAGGCTGGATCTTCGAGTTCAGCCTATGACCTAACACTACCACATCAACTAGACCAAGCCACTAAGTGCCACATCCAGTCTTCCCTTAAATGCTTTCAGGGATGGTGACTCCACCTGGGCAGTCCATTCGAGTGTCTAATCACCCTTTCTGTGAGGAAGTGCTTCCTAACATGCAACCTAAACCTTCAGGCCGTGTCTTCTCATCTTGTCACAAGTTGCCTGGAAGAGCCTGGCCCCTACCTGAGTACAACTTCCCTTCAGGGAGTTGTAGAGAGTGAGAAGGTCCCCCCTGAGCCTCCCCTTCTCCAGGCTGAACAACCCCAGCTCCCTCAGCCTCTCCTCATAAGACTTTCCCTCCAGCCCTTTCAATAGTCTCGTTGCTCTCCTCTGGACCTGCTCCAGCACCTCAATGTCCTTCTTGAAGTGAAGGTCCCAGAACTGCAGGAGATTGTGTTTGTTTTCCTTATGCAAATGAGGATTCCAATGACCTACTTTCCAGCTAGGATTTTGAAGAGCACAGATCACTTCAGCACCTCCACATTTCCCAAAAAAATTTTCAGAGAAAGACAAGGTAAATCTGAGAGAGCATTTTCATGCATTTCCTTTAAAATAGTCCTTCTTCTGTAACCAACACCACCTGCCCATTTCTCAATACATTGCAACTTGTGATTATCAGGCTTTGGTTATTACAACCTTTTGGTTGCAACCCAAATGCTGTATTAGGAGACATTACAGTGCAAGAGGGAGATGGTACAAGGACTTTGCCCTGACGATAGCCAAAATCCATCTGTATATTCTCCTTCAGGAAGAACTCCATAGCCTTGGTGACAGCTTCGGCCAGCGATCCTCTTGTCCTGCCTCCCATTTCACAGTAGCCTGGCTGGCCAGTGTGAATGGTGCTCAGGTTTTTAGAGGCTACTAGACACCTAGAAGTTATCCTGATTTAAAGATGATGCATGCGTAAGACAGGTAGGCATTTTTTGAGAACTCCAGTCTGCACTGACAGCCCCTTTGATTTTACTACACTGTTTGAGACCAGTGATGGACTTTTCTCCTTACGCATTAAAATCTTCTCACCCTGTGCAGCCTGTATCTTGAAGGCACTTCCTTCAGTCTGGCCTTTTCAAAGCTCTAACTGCTTTTACAAACGTGCACAGGGCACTTACAAGTGCAAGGTGCACCTGCTCTGTCTCTAACAGTTGCACTTCCGTGGATATACAGTTTTAACCAGACTCTTCTTATTTTTTTCTCAAGATTGCATGGTTTTATATAATCAAAAAGTACTAAAGTCTTACAGAAAGCAAAGCTTGGAATAATGACTGTTTTTATAGTAACTTCACCTTACAGTTTGGCTGCATGTTAACATGCTTTATAAAGATATCCTCTATTTTAAATAAAGGTATCAGGTATGACCATGTAACTCTTAACTGTTTGACGGGCCTCATACAGCTCTCTGCCTTCCATTCAAACACACTCACACCCTTGCATGCAGTTTTTAAGACTCAGACAAGGATGTCCAACTTACCACTAGTTAGCTATCAGTTCATAGCAGCAGTCAGAACAAAAGAAACAAATTATTTCAGTAAACAACGCATTCAAACCAAGGAGTCTGCAAATTCCCAACTTATGGGTCTCAGGCCAGCAGAGCTGCAAAAGAGACCCAGGGCCAAATATCTTGGCCAAGAAGAATTTAGGCACAAGCAATGCAATTGCACAAGCAAGAAAATGAACTTCCTGCCCCAGCAATAGCGCTAACCACCTTAGTCACAGCAAGCTTTCTCCACTCTCTTGATCCACTCTACCCTGGATGAGTCCATAGGCCCCCTGGTTACCTTGGAGGGAGGGAAATGATGGACAGCTAAGTGTAGGGTCGGGAATACAAACATCCCTTGTGAGTTGTTCTCTCTGCCTGTCCTCTCTACCCATCTCAACAGGGCTCCTGAAACAGGGCAGAACAGCCCCAGCTCCGCTCCCTGAGCTACACCACCTTCTTGACAAGTTTGAATAGCAACTCACTGCAGTCCACAAGAGAGGACCACAGCCGGAGTTAAAAACTGCAGCGCTGCCGGCTTCCACAAGAGAAGGGGATGCTAACAGAGTATAAGAAGGTGTCTTTCCAATATACACCATTCTTACCATTGCTGAGCAGGCTGTAGGCAACACCAACTTAGACAAACATGGTAGCTTGCCCCACCATTTTAAGTGTTTTTAAGGCTGAGTAGGAATCTTCTACTCATTGGAAATGGTGTCATTAAAACCACCTTCAATAACTATATTTTCTCTGTAGGCTTGAGAACTCTGTTCTACATGTCCTGTTTACTGAGTAAATAGACATTCAGGTTCCACAGCACAATGAATTAAAATTGTGACATCGACTCTCTGAAGATAAGATAAAAAGAAGGGCCAAAGGTTAGCCCAAGGTGTTTTCTAAAAATCAGTCATACACACTTCGAGGGTTCTTCACACCCAGTTTAAAATAAATCTGAAAAGTTTCACTTTGGAACTTTCTGTTTGAAAGAAACCCACCTAACATAGCCTGTGCCAGCTGCTAGCCAAACACCCTGTGCAGCTCATCTTTGTGCACAGCAGGCACGAAGCCCCCATCTCAGAACAGGACCTCAGTGGTAGCAATGTGCCCCAGGAACTGCACAGGATTTGTCACAGAGCCTTCAGCACTTTGTTTTAATGTGTGAAGAAAACATGGCCACAAAAATATCCAAATATTGTAGTCTTAAGCTATGTATTTCCAACTTTAAAAGGACAGTTTGGATGTTTCACAAACCATATAATTGCACCTCTCATTCTTCTTCCACATGTCCCCCTTCTGGCACACACAGCATACATACATGTGTCAAGCATTTGTTACAATGTATTTAGCCTAGTTTGGATTAAAGCTTCCTCCACTTCATTTAACAGATTTGCTCAGATGGAAGGTCTCAGGGGAGAAATAATGTTAGAAAGAGGGTTTTTTTCAGCATGGAGTATGTAGGTCATTGGACTTTAATAGAGAATAGTTTATCTATTAAACAAGCCTCACAGTACATATTTCATGAAGCTATACTTAATTATAGGCTAATGTGCACCACAGAGCTACCATGAAGAAAGATCAAGCAGTGGTCCATAATGCAGTGATTAATACAATTATCAGTTGGCTGGCATACAGCTTCTGTTATTTGGTGCCATCATCAGAAACAACAGACCTCCAGTTTCTAACGCTGGCACCTTAGGAGGTGCATTTCCCTGCAGGGGAAATGCAAGGAGGCAAGAGCAAACTTGAACTTCCTCTTTAAGTGCCTTTTATAGAGTTTACTTCTCTATCATGCGAGTGTGGAAACATCCCACATCATCTACTGTGCAGTGCAAGGCTGACTGACTGAGCATTTCTTCTTAATACCTCAGGCAGTCTCTGATGCAAAGGGAGCTATATTTCAGTTGAAATTAAAAGCTGGGAATAGGGTAGCGTAAATATGCACCTACACCCTTCTGCTGCTATGATGGCTTCTATGGACATGATGCACTATATGCAAGACCCACTGGCCTTCTATATTAAGGCTTTGTAGACTAATGAAACACAACTGTGAGATGTGCAAATCTCTTACGGATGTTAAAGACTTGCCTGTTCTGGAATCAGTGTCATGGACCGTATAGTAAATCATATTACCTATGATGGAGAGCTAAGAGATAGGTAATTTCTTTCCTTTTATATAAAATTACATGTCTGCTATCTTGTAATAAAGCAATCAAAATCAGGAAAGATTTTTTTTTTTTTAAAAGAANCCTAGGCACACAGAACCAAAACCTTGCCTCCTTTTAAATGCTATAGCAGAACTGTAGATTTAATGCACCGGTTGTACAACTGCTTTCTCATGAAGAAATGAGATTTAATGGCAGACTTGGGCACTACTAGACTGTCCCAGTCTGGATAAAGAAGAGCTTCATGTTCAATTACAGTGGCAAAACCCTCACCAGCAACGTTACTGATGACCTCTCACTTAAGTTCAAAGTATGTCATTCTGTCAATACCATCTACCTTTGAGGCTTTATATACAACGGGTTATGATCCCAGAGGGATGAAAAGCTTTTCCAAATTAAAAGCAGCATTTTAAAGAGGAAATACTCATACATTCCTATGTAGTTTTCATTTGATATCCTCAAGGCTAACCCCAGAACTCAAAGTCACGTTGATTGGAAGTGAATGTTTTTTCTGAGTGCAGCCATCTTATGAATTTAATGGAAGGAGGGAAGTAATAAAAAACATGCTCCATACTTCAATTAGTTCCCTCATAACATAACATTTCCAAAATGGCAGTGCCAAAGAAAATCATTAATCCAGGAGAACAGAAAAAGGCACTGTACGGGGCAA
>WEIS01085535.1:0-17794 GCA_013389965.1 Todus mexicanus
CTCTGTTAGAAAAATACACTCCTTTCCTGAAAAACATATACCTATGATTGACCGTATGCATGTGAATATTTCCATGACTACAGAGGATATTGATTGGTCTCTGTGGGACTGCTCATGTGTATAAATGCTTGAAGGATCAAGTTCTAATTTTGCTCAATATTGGAGTTAATTACTGTAGGTACTATTGACAAAAAATGGAGGTTGTTTCCTAGTAGTGGAAGCTGAGGATGTTCCATGATTATTTTTTTTTTCTTGAAGAGATTTATTACACATTCAGTTTTTTAAAATAGTTCAAATCCAGTCAGTAACTATTTATACAATTAAATTTAACAACTATGAAATATGTGTAACAGTGCCACTTTGAAACGTATTCCTAATACGTTGTTTTATATATGGTGGACCACCAGGAAGCTGTCATCAGAATAATACTGTGCCTTTTATACATTCTCTACATTTCTTTTTACTTAATAGACTGTTTAATAATACTGTAGTCAAAACTGAACAATAGAGATTAATGATTTGATGTAAGAATACTTTAAGGTAAAAATTAAATGTGTGTAACATTCCAGTTGGTGATATACTATGGAAAGCTCTCAAGCATGTAAAGAAGAGTTTAAGAACTGTTTTAGAAAATCAACACATATAGAGAACACATGAAGGGAGTGTGTTGTGAAATGTATCACCAGGCAAGATTTTTCTTTTCATGGGAAAAATACTATAGAGACCACACACAAAAAGATAACCCAAACCCCCAAAACTGTTTTTTCAAGGAACTCCTCAGAGCTCAAAGACAGATTAAAAAGTGACCTAACCATAAAATAATAAATGATATGAGGGGAAGGTGCATTTTACTTTTTTTCTCACTCTTGCACTTGAAAATTTCTGGGTTGGAGACACTGCATGAAACAGCAGTGTCATATTTTTCCGTAATGCTCTTGATTTA
Organism: Todus mexicanus; assembly: GCA_013389965.1. Lineage (NCBI taxonomy): Eukaryota > Metazoa > Chordata > Aves > Coraciiformes > Todidae > Todus > Todus mexicanus. The sequence goes on from WEIS01085535.1 coordinate 944, forward strand.
CTGGGCTCATAAAATGTAAGACCAGAAGCTATTCTTAATATGGACTCATTCTACCACTAATGCATACAGGCTGGTTTCTGTCTTAGTGTTAATACAAGAAACCCTCACTCAGTCTATTTGTAAAACTGTAGAAACGTTGCCTGAGAAAGGGATAAATAACTGTGTAAGATTCTACAGCATCGCTCGCTAGATTAACAGCTCTCAACTTGTGTTTGATGTTTCAGCATGTTCCCCACAAAACATATTCACAAGGAAGGAATGAGGAACTAGAGAAATTCCATTTCAAATGCATCACTGTGCAGGTGAGGGGACAGTTCCAGTTCCTGCAGAAGTGCCATTGCTGTTATTTTCAGCATCAGTTGAAGCTAAATTTCTTCTCCATGGCAAACAGCTCCAACTTGGTGGGCATCAGTGCTGTGGGTATGGCTCGGCTTCCCAGGTCTCTCCCAGAAGGGACATACCAGCCCAGCAACTGCTGCCTCTGTCCTGCACCAGCCCTGGGCTTCCTCACCCAAAGATGCTCTCCGCTACCCACAGGCACCCTGAAGAATAGCCAAGCACAATCCTTTTCTCTTGAATTAACAGCAAAAAAACATTGAGCTCCATGGGGATGGAAATGGCCCTTATTGTGGCTTTTGGCTTTGCAGCAGCTTCCAGTAGGCAGCACGGGTCCTCTGGCAGCAGAAGCCAGCTGATACACTATGCTAAAGTAGTGTTTAGAGAAATAGTAATTACTAACATCCTCTCTCAGTCAAGCCGACACTAACCAGGCCTACTGCTAGGTGTGTGTATATACGTACTCACACTCAATAGATAAATAGATACGCGCATATACCCCAGGAAAAATACCTCTCAGTAAGGTGACGAGGTCTTACTTTAAATCAAGCACTTGACACTAATAAAAACAATGTATTCAACCGTAAGATCTCGCATACTGACTGGCTACAAGGTAAGTCAGTGTTAAGTAAGGCTTTATTTTATGCACTCTTTGTTGTTTTGGGGTTTTTTTCATATTGCGAGTATTCTTTGCATCTTTCCAGAAATTTGTAAATAAATCCTTAGAAACATAAGCTTATTTTATTGTTTGCTTGAAATTAATATAATCAAAGGAAATACAGGGGAAATTTGTCAGGAATTGCATGCACTTGTGTTCTGTGGTTTAAAATGGCCCAAAATGCTGGAAATTTTACTTAAAGGCTATCTGTCATTACATCCTCCCTTCTCCTAAGGGATTTTACTACACAAACTATTTTGTCTGATTTTATAAAAAGAATTACAAATGGGAGGTAAAATCATCAAAGGTATCCACATGACTTGGGAGATTACCAAACTGATTAAGGTGTAAAAGTATCTTTGGCAGAGAGGCAAAGGCTCATTAACTATTTAGATGTTTTGAAATTTTTATCTAACTCTCTTACACAATAAATTTCCCAGTGATTTTTGAAAGACTATCAATCTAATCAGCAGCAAATAATTCAACATCTCTTAATAGTGGACAAATGTTAGTTTAGAATGGACATGTGTATAACAAAATGTGGCTTGATGATTTGATGAAGTAATCAAATAGTAGTTAGGGGGAAAAATCTTACTAGGCTATCTTATTGCCTATTGCTATTTGTTGTTAGCCTTATTAGTAGAAAAATCAAGTACTGGCAGCTAATATAAACCCTGCACAAACAAAAGTGTTGATAACTATCTTAGAGATAACAGCAATAGAATTATGTATCTAGCATTTGTTACTGGCAGCACTTGTCAGAATATTGATTTCTGTAGAGGAAAAACAGTGAATGATTTTACAGACACAGAATTAATTTTAAAAACACCTCCGACTGAAAATACCTTGTTTTCTGTGAACTTGTTTTTGTTCTTACTCAATGCTCAATTATGGAAAATGCTGAAGAGACAATCTCCATTTCAGCGGAATACTTAAATGTAGATTCCACTTTTATCCTATCAATTTTACTGAAACCACACGTTTGCCAGTGTTGGAGAGAAACTTCAGCAGAGCTACATATAAAAAGTGAGAAACTCTTTATTCACTGCAGTTTGCTCAGAGAGTAAGAGCCCTGTGTTATAACTAGGAACTGAGTTAATTCTGGTCAAAAAGAACTAGGGAGCAATATTTTCCTCCTGTCTTTCTTTGGATGTTTGTGTTTCTTTGTGTTTCCAGTACCATTTTTAGGACCTATTCCTGCAAATATTTTTCTACATGAGTAATGCAACTTGTCTGATAAATACTATTGAATTCACTAGGGCTAGATTCAAAGGCAAAGTTACTTATCTGGGCAAATGCATGCAAGACAGGGCTGTTAGGCAGCTTCCCATGACAGTAGAGAAGAGAAAAATATGTGGGACTAAGGCCTGGAGGATTGGGCCCATAGCCAGTGATATTATAATTTTTTTTTTTAATAACAAGGAAAACCCACGCATGAGTGAAACCATATGGAAAATTGAGTAAAGGTGAGGAGGTTTTAAATAATGCTTATTTATCATTTTGAAAGAAAAAAAAAATCATGATCCTGCCTATTGCATTTTATACTTTAAATGTAGAGACTGATTCTTTGGCCAAAGTTCCTCCTTGTCAGAGGGAAAATTATCTGCTTAGACTGCTGCAGGATCAGGCCCTGAAAAGTCGTTACAAGCTTGTTGGCAAAGCTTGCTTACTTCCATCTCTCTCATTTTCTGTTTTTCCTATCCCAGCACAGGAAGAAAATGAAAAGTTAAGCTAAAATACATTAACTAATATAGGTTTATTAATTGGAGAATTCAACTTATCCTTTTGCCGTTCATCTGAAATTAATTAAGTGTGTAGAATTACAAGGTGGGTGTACCACAGGCAGCAGTTCAGGCTCAAGTTAATCAAAAGAGCACATGTTGAATGCATACAATTTAGTTAAGGTTAAGCCAGTGAAGATGATCCCTCACTGGTCCTAATTACTCTAGGTGATAGATTGTGGAATGAGAAATAGGAAGGAAGGAAAATTTTGTCCTGCTGGTCTACCAGGATTTTCTAATTAAATCTAGTAGGCTATGCACAGAAGCAAATAGTTTCAATTTTAAGAGAAGACCACACTCCAAGGGTGCTTGTGTGAAATGAATGTAAGGAACTTTGAACTGATACAGTTAAGTATTGTACCTTAAAATAGTAAAGTTGGTTGTTGTGCCTTTATGAGTTTTCATGCTGCTGGGAGCGCTGTGTCTCTCTGAGCTCTGCAGGCTTAATGTAAATGTTTTGTTGGAATTATGATGTTACTACTTAGCTCTTGAGAAAATGTAATGACACATTAAAATAGACCTAGTCAGTTACTTCATTACCTTCACCTGAAGACCAAATAGCAGTGGGACAGAGCTAATTTGCTATAGAAATACATGGGGGTTTTTAGCTAAAGCCTTTTTATTTAATCTTCTTTTATTATGTCAATCCTAAAGAAAATGAAGGTCTTTCTAGGATCTTTTGGTTTTGTGTTCTATGTTCATTACCTCATTAAGTTACTTTTTCTCTATGCTGATCCTGTGTTTCAGCTTTCAAGGTATCTTAAGAAAAGCTTTCATTTTCTCCAGGCATATGCATATAAAAGTTGTCAAATAATTTGCCTTATTTTTCAGGTTGGTGATATATCTCTGCTCAAGTAGAGGTATCTGTTTCTGATTTATTAACATTTGATCCCCTGGTTTCCTGCCATTGATCAAGACTAATACTCAGCTCAGCTGATGAGTTTTATATGAAATCTGATATTGCAGGAAGAGAGAAAAGTTAGTACCATTTTTAATATTTTCCTATTTCAAGTTTTCCAGGACCACAACATGCACACAAAACACATAACAATATTGGGCAATATGTATTTTTTAACTGTGTTTCCCTGGGATAAAATTTTTTGAAAGTAAAACAAGTATTTATCAATAGAACAGATGTTTGCTCGATGTCATTCACATCCTGTAAACTGTATATACATTTACACCCTACCGCCAAAACATGGTTTCACCCTACTACTGACCGTCTGTCTGCCATTCAATCTCTAGTTAAGTCACGGTCAATAAGGTCAACTCTTTGGCAACATCTGTATTTGATCAGTTCACACAAAATAGGAGCCTTCCTAATGCCTGACTACCCTGAAGTATTTTAAGAGGCAGCATATTACAATAGTTGATTCACCACTGCCGCAGACTTTGCACTTGGAAGATTTTGCCTCCTCTGAGGAACTGAAATGTGAAGATTAAAATCCTTTCTAGCAAAATAAATCTTTGTAATGTGCAAGGTTAGCAGTGGCATAGTTTCTAGACTGACAAGAAGCATTTAGCAGTTTCTCTCCCCAAGTCTCTGGTCCCTTGGTGTAGGGATTTGGGTTTGTGATACTTTATGTTTTAACCCTGTTCTGCACATGGATTTTGTTTAAAGAATGTTTTGGTTGTTGCAAAGATGAGAAATAAAGTCAAAGAAAGAAGCTATCTGCAATTTTACTTTGAAACTGACAGCGAGGATTAATACAGCCAAATGTTTTTTGTTGGTGTCGCCATGCTCAGAATAGGCAGTACTTTCAGCAAGACAGTCTAGTCTCATCCAGATGGGCGAATGCAAATTCTTCCTTCAGAGAAAGCAAAATATTCCGTGTGGAATCCACAGGAGGTGATGGAAAATACACTGGAGAAACATAGAGAGACAGGATTTAACCTGATGTTACCAATGCATTATTTGAACGTTGGGAGCTATCTTAAAGTACAAGGTTAGAGATTTGATTCTAAGCGCAGTCAGACTGGTGCCACTTTATTGATGTTCCTGATCTTAGAGCAAATGAGAACAAAATCTGGCCTCTGGGAATTGGATCATGGGATGTGTTCTCCATTTTTTTCATGTTTACTTTAGGAACAAAATATTTGACTCTTGCAAAACTCAGAAAACCAAGAACAGTGGCGTCTGATGCCCTTTTGTTTTGGCATGACAAGATTTGGAGCTGACTACAGATGATCATATATTGATAAATAATGCCATCAATGCTCCAGTTATACCGCTGGTCTTCCTGGTTATGTTCAACATAGAGGCAAGTTTGAACACTGAAATAGTTAGTCTCTGCCGGATGTGGCAAAACTCGGGCAGAGCAGCAAGAGGGCGGAAGCATCCCGCCACCAGTTTGCTTTTTTTTCCAAAATAATCCCTTTTAATTTGCTTTCTGTCATGCTGAATTTCCAATGGAAACATTTGACTGAAAAATATAGCAAGGACAAGTTTAACTAGTTCAAATGAAAGGGACTGGGAACAGTTGGGATAAAATTTGAAAGCACCTTGAAGCAGTGAAATCAATGCATCATCTAAGTTTATTTTCTATGTAATTTTAGTTCTCTCAAGAGCCCTGGAAACCCCAGAGGAAGCTTGCCCTGAGTGCACATGTTTGGTCTGGGGACTGTTCACAAACAGCAATATCTACTCCATACTAAATACTCGAGGTGATGGAACGGCTGATGTGAGCTACTGGCACGCAGGATATGCAGCAGAAAATGTAGTTGAGGTTTTATCCCTCCATTTAGTGCTACTTCAATAACACTGGTAGAATTTTCTAATATTTATTACAGTTTGTTAAATATACCTTAGGTTTCCCCACCTTATTGTTTTGTACTGTAAAGCTGCCTTAATAGTTCCGTATTAAGAATACAATATTACATCTGTTCTGAATGTCATTATTAGGAGTAACTGGGAAATCGCTCTACCATGCCCATGAGTTTCAATATAACAACATTTTGATCCTTTAAAAGATGAGGGAGAAGTAGCCTGAGATCATCTCCTGATTAGTCAGAAAAAAAATCCAAAGGCTAACAAATATTTCAGGATCGTGTCTTGTCAGGGTAAAGGAAATACTTTTCTCAACTAGAGCAATGGACCATTACTGAAATATAAATATTAACTTAAATCAGTGGTGTAATGCAAACTGTGGGAGAAAGCCTAATGACAAATCAGCTGCAGTCAAGGCAACCACCATCAAAACCAACAGCAATCCAGTCCTCTACTTCCCTAAAATCTGTGTCCTGTTCTGGTCAGGTTCAACCAGTTGCTGTCTCTGCAACTGATTGCTGCATCAGGCTCCAGGCCCCAGGGGACGTCACCTCTGAGTTGGGAATGTGTGGAAACCAGATGACTCATCACACAAGAGATTTCCTTTACAAAATAGCCCCAAATCAGTAGTCTAAGAAAATAAGGTACTTTTCAGTATGTAGCATTCATTGAAGTACTGACAGATCGTCTTCTGAGGTCTCTTTCTTCCAGTACTTTCAAGTGGACCTGGTTGGTTAAAATCTGACTAAAAGTGAGAGATGAAGAAGAGATACTAAATGCTAGATGCTGGAAAATGTGCAAACTTACAGTTTGTGTCACATAGAGGATATTTTCTGGGTTTTCCTGAATGTTTTAATAAAGCACAGAGGGGGAGAAAGAGAGTTAGACAATTTTAATGACAAAGAAAGAAGTTTTAATAATGAAGAACTTCAATCCTTATTCCCATACATCTTAAGGATCTGGAAGCATCAATGAAAACAGAGGTAATAAATGTGGAAGTAGAGGGAAAATAACAATGACATTCCTGGGAAAATGTAAGTCAGTACACCCAGGGAAACATAATTTGAAACACAGACATTCAAAGGGAGGGAGAACCCTAGAAAGCAGCGACGCTGAAGGAGACCTCAGGGTCAAATTAGACATGAATTTGCAATATGATCTAACAGCATGACCAGCCAGTAAAGTTGTGCTGTACCAAGACAGGCGTATGTGGGAACGTGAAGGTCATCCTCCTTTCCTATGAGGCTCTGACCGCACCAGAAGCTGGGTCTCTGGTCACTGGGTAGGAATTGAAAACTGAAGAGAGCTAAGGGAGGACAAGAGTGGACAGATGCAGAATGTCTGTGGGCAGAAATGCAACAAAAACATCCACTCAGCACTTTCCTAAGGCTTCAGGCGCCAAGTAAGTACTTTTGCATTGCCTCTGAAACAGCTGGAGGTGACTGCAGTTTGCCTTCTCCTCATGCTCGGAACCACCTCGATATGAGCAGCAAGGGAGCTTGCTGTCCAAGACTTAGCAAGTCAGCAGATACAGGTCTCAGTGCCCTCAGCTGGCCACTCACACTGGCTGGGAGCCTGTAGACCCTCATGTTATGGGAAGGCTTGGCAGGGACCTGCAGAAGCTGACCTGGACAAAGCAAAGCTGCAGCTTGGTGATATTTACAGACTGGTGGGAGGAGGTGCTGACACTCTTCTTGCAGAATATGGATGCCCTTCCTGATCTGAGCAGTCACCAGGAGGATGTAGGTCATAAGCTGCTTAGCCAAAGGGAGTTGAGATCTCCTACCACTCAGGACCACCAGGCTGAGGGCAAGGGCAGACCTGTGCACCCCTTCTGCATTAGCATTGTCCCTGCAGAGGCAGCAGGAGCCAGGAGCAGTGTGGGACTGAGTGAGCAGAGGACCCGAGGCTGAACCTGGGCACAGAGGACGCATCCTGGCTCTCAGCCCCCAAGCCATGGCTGAAATGCATTTCTCATTGATGATCTGATTAAACACCATTATCACAGGGAGCACAGACACAAACTGAAGACTACTCTTTTCCACGCTCCCCCAGTAATTGTTCCACGAGTAAATAGGAAAAAAAAGAAGGTTTAAATTCTTGCGTGAGCAGGCAAACCTGTACCTATCGGGACAACTGTAACTAAAATGGCTCATCAGTTTGCAGCTGTTGATAAACTCTTGGAGTCATATTCTCTGGTCTGGTTGAGTGGCTCCGGTGACAGGTAGGTGCACTGGAAAAGCATGAACAGAGAACTATCATCGCATCACACATGGAGAACTATCACCTTCACACTTCCCTTACCCTGTATGTCTCCAGTCAGTGCTTTGCTCTCCTAGAGAAACTTAGAGAAACCCTCTGATTGTAATTGCTCTTCCTTGATTGCTCCAGCAGTGGTAACATAATGCCTTGTCACATCACCTTCTTGTGAACAGACTGACCCAGCCAGAGAGAGGGACAGTACAAGTTCCCTGGGAGCCACAGCTCAGGGGCACTGTCACGAGGGTCAGTCCATGGTTCTTAGCATCCTGCATGGGGAAAAAAGCAGTTCTCAAACACATGTGGGTTTTTTGTATTTTACTGGAAGTTTTAAAATGTCTGGCTTTCAAAATTGTTCTGTTACAGAACCTAAAATAGAACAAATCAGCTCAGTATTTTTAATCTTTTTTTGCTTCTTACTTTCTGGTGTCTTTATCTCTATCAGTAGCAGACTTGTAGCTATTATGCAGAAAAAAATTGGAATTCAACTGGAATGCAAGTTGCTAACTAAAGGCCATGTATGAAATTGCAAATGACAGTTTATAAGGTCAAAAATCCTTTTCTTCAATATGACTACAGAGGTCTGAAATGTAAGTTTAGACATGCACAATATAAAATTCTAATACTGTGTGTCAAGAATTTTCCATATAGATGAGTGGATGATGTTTGCATATATGGAGGCATAAATAATATCCGTCAGGAACCACTGAGGTTAATAGAATTCCGAAGGAGGTTACATATTTTAGGTCACTGAGGTCTGGTGAGAGGAATTATTGTGGGTTGACTTTCATTTTACTGCTATTATTAAGAAAAAATTTAACAGTTTGAAGCCAAACTGCAGCATGCAAAGGTTTTTTACATACAGTCAAGTTATTAAGACAGTGAAGCAGTATTTTGTCCAGTAGATGGACAATTATCTGTTAGCACAAACTAAAAACTAAGTTAGAAAAATCTTTGCCTTGCCTTCCCTCCCCTTCCCAAATAATGTTCTGTGCCAGGTCCTCCCTTCAGCAAAATGCATTCACATACAGCCCTGGGTGTGACCAATAGCATAATTTGGCAAAAGCACTGTAAATGACACCTATTTCTCCACTTACTCCATCTTTCTTCAGGCTTCAGAAAAAGTTAATTAGGTTATTGTGCATCAAATTCAATATTTTGAATGCTGTTTTTTCCAGTGGCAGATTATTTTTATCTAGAGAATATAATAGCTAGTAGACAGGAGATGAATGGACAGCTATTATCAGTTTCTGCACGTGATGTATCCTATGATTATCTGACAAATTTAATTAGGATAATTCACCAGAAGACTAATTAAAAACCCAAAATAGTTTGCACTAGGTCCACCAGTTTTAATCTCTACCTTAGAGATCACATTTCATTCTGTCAAGCAACAGTATTTAACTAAATTAAATGAAATCCCACTCCATTACTGCTGAACTGAAGAAACCTTAGCCCAGTTTATTTTTCTGCTGTGCAGGCAGAGTCCTAACTTGGCTGAGCGATGCCTGTTTTGGAAAGCAATGTCCAAAAAGTCTCTGAATAACATTTTGCACTGAGTTTGAGCTGCTGAAGGACAATGGAGAAGCAGAAAGGGATAGAAGTATTGCAGACACCTAGTTCTCCTCAAACACAAGCTCATTGCTCCCCACAAAGGATGCAAAGACAAAAACAAGCGTTGCTGTCAGAACTGGTGTTACTGGTAGTTATTTCTGCTTTTCCCTTCACATAGATCTGCAGATTAAGTGGTCCTTTTGGCTCATTTTCTCATGAATGCAGGTCTGCAATCGTTGCTGTTGCCCCACTGTGTTATGGGCAGTTTGAGTATGTGTGGGGGTGTCTGCCTCTCTTGGGAGTTCTGAGGGTTTGGGCAGTCTTGAATTAGTGATTTATGCTCTGGACTTTGAGGGTCTCTACTCAAGGAGTGTCCTATTAGCCAGGGAGTAACATCACTGGTTGAGAGCTGAACCCCTTTCTCTCTCCAGATCTACTGATTCGCTTTTCATGGAGCTGGACTTAGGGAGGAGCTACAGTGACCCATCTCCAGTGCTGTCCTGGGTTTGGTTCAGATTAATTATCCCCATCAGCTGCTGGGACCAAGCAGTTGGGAGGGACTGTAACTGGGAGGGACTCCGACCAGGATAAACAACCTAATCAGCCAATGGGATATTCCACACCACTCTGAGCCCTGCCTCCATATAAGTGGAGGGATAGGGTAGGGTCTACCCTCCTGTTTTCAGCATGCTTGGGTATGGCGGTTCAATGTGGCTTGAGCAAGGGAAGTTGGTGTCTTAGGCACAGGTAGAGCCTCCTCAGCTTCTGTTACTCATTTTGTCTATTGTTTCTATTAGTACTATCATTAGTACTGTTGTTTTCTTCTCTCTCTGTGTCATTTCGTGAGACTGTCCTTATCTCAAGCCCTGTGGTGTCACTTTTTTTTTTTCTTCCTCCCAATTCTCCTGCCCATCTCATGGGAGGGTGTGGAGTGCAGGGGGAAAGCAGTGGGCAAGTGGCTGTGTGGTGTTTAGCTGCCAGCAGAGGTTAGACCACAACAAGCAGCCAAGGGAGCACAATGGTGCCTGCTCTGGAGGTGATGTGGACAGTGAGGGTGGGCTCCTGCCATATACCTGAGCTGGAGGCACAGTGGAGCCCAGCACCCAAGCAAATCCCCATCAGGTTTCCAGTGGTTGATGTGGCAAATGTGGTTTCTCATTCATCCTACAGAAGATTCACAGGCGGAAGGTGCTTTGTAAGGTAAAAGTTCACTGAGCACATACCAGGTTAATTTTAGCTACTATCGTAACTGCCAAATCTCCTGGTAATTCCCATGGTATTCCCAATGCCATCTTCTGTAAATTACCCTGTGTCAACTTCTCTGCCTGCGCCCTTTTGACTTTCAGAAGATGCTACTCGGGGAGAAAGGTCATGCTTCACAGAGCAGCCTCAAGCTGGGGCACGAGGGACAGATCACAAGTGTGGTTTTTTTTCTTTCTTTGGTTGCAGGGAAGGCAGAAGACTGTCACTGTGGAGGCCACATCATGGACTGGATTGTAACTGATGACTCATGAGCAGGGGAAAAAAGGTAACTTCTCTCTAATGCCGGACAGAAGCATAACATTTATTAAAGACACCATCTTTCTAATTTGTTTTCACCCTTCAGAGAATGGGCGTAAGATATTCATCATATAATTTCTCATACTTTCTAATACTTGCAAAGGACTTTCTGAGTTTCCTTTAGAAAATTTTGGAGACACTGGAATCATTTTACTTCAACTCTGTGTTTTTAAGCTAGAGTATTTTTTATTCCTTCTGGTATCATCCTGGCCACATACAGTATGTCAAAGAAAGAACTGTGAAGTTTTTTTAAAATAAAATTCTCCTGAGTTGTCAAGACCTTCAAGGCTCAAACTGCCAAATCAAGGTTTTTAAGACATTCCCTGTTAAGTCACTCCTCCTGTGATAAATACCCTTTATCCTTGAAGTACAACTCATAGACCAGTATCAGACTGTGGCCACCCCACCACATCCACATCCAGTTCCTTCCAGCGCCCTCATTTGGAGGAGCAAGACAGGTCCCCCCACGTCCAGTCTTGCTTTGGGCTTCTGGGCAGTTCTAGAGAGGAGTGTGGTTTCAGACACAGATTCAATGCCTTTTCTCCACCAAAGGACCAAACCTTAAAGCCCCTTTAAAAAGAAGAGCCTATATTTTCATTTGCCATATGCTGCTGAGAAATCATCTTGGAAGTAAAGGACTTTGTGAGAAACACATTGTCCTGGCTTGGGTTAGAACAGAACAATTCTGTTCTGTGATTTTATTTTTTTTTTNGTAGTATTTCATTTCATAGTAAAGCTGTTGTAGTTTCCTTTCCTAATCGATAAGTGTCTCTCTCCTTTATTTCCTTTCTTCCCTTTTTGGGAGGGGAGGGGGAGGGAGAGTTCTGTTGTGGATTTGGGGGGTGCCCTGACCCCAAACCGTGACACACGTGGCCAGACAAGATCAGGAGCAGTAGCCAGATCACCATGCAGTGGGGCTGCGGGTCAGGGTTTGAAGGAGGACTCTCATTACCTCACTGGGGAATAAGACACTTGCATTTTTTAAATGTCTCCAAATGCGTTACTGGTACTTCTGAACACTTTCCATATTGAGACATTTTATGATAAAGAGCAATTTGTGGCCTTCCTTACAACCAGCCGTAAGAAATGGGAGCTTGCCATGGGGTGACTGCTGTTAATGGAAATTACAGCATTCAATACCTGCTTGCCAGAGCAAACTGAATGAGGAGACAACTGGTCTCCACAGCCAACTTGGGAATAGGAAGACTTCCAAATTATCTGTAGCTGGTTTTGAACTTGTGTTTGTCCCTCAGTATTTTGTGGTTTTGTCATTTTAACTTGAGGATTGAATGGATTCCTTTTCCAAAATATTGATGACAATGTTAGTTGGAAGATAATGAGATTATTAGAGGCATTGTTGCAAGATCAGTAGCCAGATTTTATCTAAGGTTAGAAAAAAATCAATTGGGGGCAATTATGCTGCCTAGGTTGTTTTATCTTAGCAGGCTGCTTTCCTTTGATTCACTTTTCATACTGAAGTTCCTCTTTCCTGTGTAAATACTTAATTTGACTTGTTTAAAGCATTTTGTTTATTTGGGTTTCCCCCATACATTGGTTCAGGAAACATTGCAGTTCTCGATAGACCATTTTTTCTGTCTCTGGAGGTTTCTTTTGAAAATCAGGAGGAAAATAATCTCCTGCCTTCCTGGTATGTTCTCGAAGTGCTGACTTTTCAGAGATTCTTTAGGATATGCTTTTTATTAATAGGATGAGGAGAGGCAGCTTCCTAATGATTAGAATTTGTGGTTTTATCCAAAAGTATTGTTCTCACAAATCTCTCTACTAGTATACTAAATTACAAAAACATTAATTAGATCATTAGATAGCTGGAGGATTAATGTCTATTTATGTGTAATGCATCTTTGATGTACCGTGCTTATGATCTTTAGGCCTGTCCAGCATTTCCTTTTCCCCAAGTATATTATTTTTTCAATAATTAATGCAGGTATTTTACTGTGTTTCTTCGGTGTTACTGTAGGAGAATAAAGTTCTAGTTGAGTGGAAGTCACTAAAAGAGCCAGTTTCCAGGGCATGAAACCCTTTCATTTAAAGGGGCAAAGGTCAACTCAACAAGAAGTTGAGTCATGCCAAAAGCAGGACAAGTGTATCCCCTGGGAGAGAGCAAGCGAGAGTGAGCAAGAGAACATTGCAGAGAGGAACTCCCTGCCTAGGGAAGAGATGTTTCAGTCTGGAGCAGGCTGTGGGTAGTGATGGATCGCCAGAGCCTACTGGATTTTCTTAATCAGTGCTAATATTTGGCAAGTGTGGAAACAGTGGTTAAATCATCTTATAACCATAAAGCAGTTCATATCCAACTTCTGGATTTTCTAGTGTGTGTTCACTAATTAAAACCAGGGAGATTTGTAATGCTTGTTACAACAACATATCATTACTGTATTTTTTCAGATGTCTCGAATCAATAACAAAATTGGTGTTCACACAGATTCCAGTGTGTGTTTTTTGCAATCATTCATATTTTTTGTTGATTTGTAGTATTAAAGAAAGCACATGTGCAGTGCTTAACACAGAATTCTTAGATGACGTGGAGAGAAAGAGGAAGAGTGAAATTAATGGGATTTAGTTTTATAAAAACTTTTGAGGGATTTCTGTTTGTTCACCTGGTGCTACTTTGCCTTCAACCTGTCAGCATCGTCTGAAAGAAAGTGTACAAGCATGCGTGTGTGTGTCTATGTCGACGTGATCAGGAGAAAAGGAACAAGACGACAGTATTTCATCAAGCTGTATCCTCAAAAGTACATGCATTTAAAAAAGGTGGTTCAGAGATTTCACCCATTTTTTTTCTAATGAATACAATCACAAAGGTATATTACAGATTGAAGAAGCAGGAAACTACATAGCACTGCGTATTATTTTTGTGACCCTTACACTGCATTTGCACTTAATATGGGTTAATTTACTTGATTGCGCAGAGGTGAGCAATAAAAACCTTCACACAACATAGGCTTTGGCAATACATTTTTTACAACGGTGTTACAAAGGTTTTAGGAAGTGCTGACTGCAGATTGCAAATGTGATTGATGGTTGTGGGTGCAAGACGTATTCACAGATAATGTGAATAGCTGATTATACGTTCTCATTTCCTACTGAGTGCAGGCTGTTTTCCTGGGACATACTCCTTCTGGCTCTTTGAGAGGTTTCTCTTGAGGAAAGACCTCTACAATAGCCCAGAAAACTGGATCAGAGCTTGGTTACAGGAAAATGCTGATAAATCGTCTTAGACCATGACCTTGGGATTTTACAGTACCTTGAAACATTTTATGCCACAAACTAGTGTTTGGAGGCTTGTTTCATTTTCATTAGTCACCCAAAAGCTTGAATGTTTGTTCTGAGTTTTTATGACCAGATCTACGCTGTCTTGGTCTTGATATTGGTCCTAAAATGCCATGGAAATAGACTTTCTCATTATTTTGGTTGTCATAACCCATTCTGCCTCAAGTTCTCTCATCTCACAATCAGTCATTAACCAGCCAGTCAGTTGCTATTAAAACAAAAATCCCCCTCTTTTGGTTTAAACACCAGTAATACTGCCTAGTAACATTCAGCAGACTTCTAGCTGTAACCTGCCAGTGCATTCCTGTTGTGTAATACATTCATACATTCCCAGCAGATTTTAATTTACTCTAGCAGTGCCTAGACTAATTCACACACAGCAAATTGTAATGCAAATGGAATAGTTAAAATAGATCACACGTCTCTCTTCCATCTCAATTTCAGTCTAATGTATCATTGCAGCTTATTCTGTAAACTGTTGAAGCCATCTTCATTCAGCTGTAAACTAAAGAGACTAGATGTCTATCAGATGAAACCAAAACAGTTCTTGATTAATCACAACCTCTTGACCTAATGAGTGATAGCTGTGTTAAAAATGTTGTCATTATCTAAATGGAGTACCCAAATGTCCTGCAGATCCTAAGCAAATTGACTCTCTTCTATTTATAAACAACACTGGAAGATGAACTTCTGGGTTTATACTGGAAAAGTAACATCATTCATTTTTATCCAACATACCTGCTTTTAGTGATCTTACCCACACACGTGGGTTTTAGAAAATCTTAACAACTGAAGTGGTTTATATGCTTTTAAGACTAATTTTGAGGTTTATGTGTACATTCATCACGCTGGAGCTGGGTGCTCAATATCTACCTAAAATGCATAGTATTAATAGTACGTGTTAAAAGTTCCTTCTTAGGTTTGCTGTTAGATGCTAAACATCATTAGCACTAGACATGGAATCCTGTCTTTCCAGTGTTTGGACAAATGTTATTTGCTGTGCTGAGGGCATTTTTCCAAGATGTAAAAAGTACATCGCTGTGTGCATGACAAAGTGATGAATCTTTGAAAAGCCAGTTTTGTAGCCACATATTGCCAGTTTTTTTATTAATAACCTAGTCACGTGCAAGTAAAGATGTTATTATAGAAAAATTATGTACAGATTTTTTTCCCGTTGCTTTTAAAATATTGGCTGTTTCTTTCTACATGCTGTTCCAATGAAACCTTGAGTGAGAATAGGCCTGGATTGCACATGTACCTAATGATTTACAATTCTTCCTTTCCAACAGATGCCTATTTGTTGGGAAATTACTTTTAATTCCTAACAGGTATACTAGTTGTTATTCCTATTTTAAAAAAATAATAGAAATTAGTATATAACTAACTCTTGTACTGAGAGTAAGTGTGAGGTCAGTCACAATCTTCTGTTTTAGAAAGTAATTGTGATTTGATGTAACTAAAAAATCTGGGTCAGGAAAATGAACAGCAAAATCCATTCTACATTTGTAAATTATAGCTACTATTTGTTGTGATGTGAATGAAAATTATTAAATACCAAAGGCAGGAAGCCTTTCTCATATTGCATGGATTGCATAGGTAGATCTGTCAGCATGCACAGCACCCCAGAGCAGCACAGGCAGGTGTTTTGTGCCCCCCTTGTGGCTGCTGTGGCTTGTTGTAGCAGCCTTGGAGACAATCCTGCTGTATAGACTGGGCTTGGGATCAGCTTTCTGGGAAAGATACTCTGAAGCAAGCTACATCATCCTCCATCCCACCAACATCAGGATGCAGCCCAGAGTCAGCAGGAGTACCAGTATTTGAAGCCTCTCACTCACCTGGTAGTGGAGTTAGAGATTAACATTTCACAGGAGCCCATCCACAGGCTACAGAAGATTATCCTATTTCTCCATGATACTTTTTTTTATATACCCAAGGATTGTGTTAGGTTTTTTGCCACAGCTTGCCCTGAGACTGCCTGTTGAGGCCATTATTCATGATGATTCCATAATCCTCCTTTGAGTTGTTGCTTTACAGGATAAAAATCTCTCATGCTCTAAGAAAAGACTGTATTCCTCTGTCTCACATTTAATACCTGGCATTTAGATGTATGAAAATGCATCCTGTGAGATCATGACCGTTTCATCAAATGATCCATGTCACCCTGCAACAGTAATTTTTCCTTCTTGGTATTTTTTGCCTCGCAGATCTCTAAATCCTGTGCAGATTTTACCAACAAGGACTCTACAGCACTGTCCAGGCCTTGCATAAAAATACTAAATAACGCTGAACCAAGAGCTGGTCCCACTGGAATCTCACTGGAAATGTTTGATATTTCCTTGTTATCAGCCACACTTCAGACAAATCTGCAATCCTGTTTTTAATTAATGTAATCTGTGCTTCTTAATCCTAATGTCATGTGACACTAAATCAGATGCCTTGGAGAAGTCAAAGTGTACTGTAACAATGCAGTTGTCTTTTGTAAGTAGGAGTAATTTTATGAAAAAAGGAAAAAGAAAACATCCGATAGGGCCAAATTTCCATGAAACTATAATAAATAGTGTTAGTCTTATTTTTTTCCTTAATTCTGTATTGAACCACAGTGAACCATTCTACTCTTTCATTAATGGTATCACAGTATCACCTAG